>QKQZ01055066.1:0-18180 GCA_003595255.1 Solenopsis fugax | reverse complement strand
TTTTACATTGAAGTAGTAATCAAAACGTGGTAACACAACAAAATTTTAACATATGGACCCATATGTACGCACAATTTTTTACTGTGTATATTCTTAAAAAAAAGAATACTTTAAAAATTAAAAAAGAAATTGGTTTTCTCACACGTCGCAATGTTCGAGCAAAATGATAGTTGGCACGATTTTCCCTTCCCATCTTTGATGACTTCGAGCAGCAGCGCGCGGCGACTCGATCGAGAAAATTTAAGGCGGAAACAGTGTAGAAGCGATTTCCTCGCGAGCAGACATTTTCCCTGTTTGCTCGCGCACCCGATCCCGGGAGTGCTCGCGCGAGTAACGAGACTCTCGGGTCGCTATCAAATTGGTGGGGCAATTTTCCAGGGAAAGTACCCGTCCGTGATAAAACTCTCTGTTTACCGACGCCGCCGACTTGAGCCCTCCCGTGTAATCCCGAGCACGTTTTTTTCCGATACCGTCTATACGTGCATCGTGTGTAAAGCAAGTTCCGTCATTTCGACGGTAGGAAGGTAGATTCCGTCGATGCGGCGCGCAAAAGGGACCGGCAGCGGCTGCGCGGCGGCGGGAAGCTGTGTGCGAAAGGGATGAAGGTCAATAAACTTTCAAGCACGTTTTCTCGCCCTATCCCGCGTCGTTTTGCGCGTCATAAAGCACGTGTTTCGCGCGCACGTCGTAAAGGGAAAGGCCTGGGCTGTTCGGATATGATTAATGTCGAGAAACGTAACGACACCGATTGCGTTAAAGCGATTGCAGGAAATCAGGTGTGCGCGTGTCAACCTTTCCTCTAGTTTCGTTGTAAAGCTGCTAACGTTGCAGATAGAAGAAAATGTATAAATTCTCCCTCGCCTCGAATCAACGATCGTGCCTTGGTTGTAAATTCTGATCGTGAATTGAAGTTATAAATCTGGGTATCGGAAACTTCGAATGTTCCTTTGTTCACCTTTCTCCTATGGCATTAGCACGACACTAACTTCGAATTTTATGCTTCCCCGGCGAGATTCTTTCGCGAATTCTTCAAGTCTCAGTGGACTATATAGGACACAGACGACCCCATCGTGTCGAGTATTTACACGCGCCTAAGGTATCATCTCTCTTCGTTTATATACGCATGGTAGCCGGCATAATTTTAACTTTTACGACATTCCGCCCGACATCCCCTCCCCCTTCGCCCCGCAAACATCGCGTGTATAACGTAGGAGAAGATATTTCTTGGAGATTCGCATTTTCATCGCATCACGTAAGTCATTTTCCATACTTGATGATATTCTTCATACCATTATTTTGTATCCACCATGCGAGAAATGTAACAAAAATATGTCGTATATAACGATCAAATATCGCGGTTATGTATTGTAAAATTCTAATTTATTAATAATCTAATAATAATAATAAATAAATTCATTATAATATTATAACTGAATAATTTACGAGTTGTGCTCGAAAAATTATAAATAAGAGAAGGAAATAAAAAATAAAAAAAATATAATGATCGAATTTTGCTCGACGCATTTCTGTCAAAACGTTCGAATATGTTTTATTATATTCTGCGAGATGTGCATTCAAAATCGTTCTCACTAAATAAGACAGTCGGCTGTCAGGCTAGGAAGACTAATTTGCTGGATCACGTCGAGCCGGCTAATCCCCCGACCCGGATCGGGCATCGCTTTCGTATTATGTGAATATACCTGCTCTGTGTAAGAGAAACCTGGCATTCATCCTTTGCCTGCCTTTCTACCGGTGGCTTAGGGGCTTAGAACCGTATAGTACGCCCAATTTCCACTAGGAGCACTCATGCGATGTCTATTGGGGAAACTCGTACGATATCATGCATGCAAACGCTGTGGCCCGACTTAATTGAGCCGTTTGCTTTGAATGAATTTTATATATTAAATATACATTGTGCCTCTCTTGAGAAAATTCTGTCACAATGCGAGCACACTTCTATCAGTTTGTAAATATCTCCATATTATTAAGAATGCTATTGCACCGAAAAAAAAGTTAAATTGAGTAAATTTCGGCTGAAGTATTCATGTATTTAATTTAAATATATAAATACTTGAACTGAATATATTTAATCAAGTTGAAAAATTTTGTCAATTTACAACTTTTTTTTTCTTCAGTGTAGTAAAATATTCCGTGTGTCTTACCGAAATATACAAGAACCGTCCTGCATAGTCATTTTCATCATAACGCAGTTTCGACAACAAAAATAATCGAAAAATTAAAGTATTAAACATTCTGAAAGCAGAAAGAGATGCCCTTCGAATACTTCCAACATTATTTTTTCGCTTTCGTCCAAACAAATAGCAGTCAGCCGGACGATTAACGCGCAATTCCCGCGAGTTTGGTGCGTAACGACAAAGTCGGCGAAATCTCATTTTCAGGTACTCTCGTCGCGACAATATGCCCTCAACTCGCGTCAGCTTTTAGCGAGTTTCCGTGGCGGAGAACAGGACGAAACGCGGCACATAGAAGAGGCCGTTATCCACATTCATGGCAAACTTGCGTAGCGACTCGCGCAGTGATACGCATTATGAAGAGAGAGAGAGAAAGAGAGAGAGAGAGAGAGAGAAAGAGAAAGAGACGAGAGGCCTCGATAGGCCGACGACGACGGTGTTGTTGGCGAGCGCAGATGCCGCTGTCAGAAAGACCGCGATAGCAGCGTAATGTTAACATTGAGGGGGCAATATACCCGGGCCCTATCTTTCTCTCTTTCTCTCCTCTCCCTCTTTTGGAGCCTGAGCAACTCTCTCCGGTGACGGATAGTGTCAGGTAACGGAAGGCGAGCGCCCCTATGACGAGGCACAAGCCTCGAGACCCTCGTCGCGAAGTGGCGCAGATATAATGTAACTTGAAGAGCGCTTCCCAACGCACGGGCAAAGTGAGATCGCGACGTATGGTTGCTAGGAGGGAGAAGGCTCGTTTCTCCCGTGACGAAGTCGAAAGATTTAGAGTACTGTGAAATGTGAAATGTCCCTTCATCCCCCGACCATCTTGCGTTCCCCGTCTATTTAGGGAGGGAATTGTACGATTGGTTGTTAAATTGATCACGGCTTGCGAGAGCTTTTCTCGATGTTTCCTTGAAGTTTGAACTGTTGGAAATTAATTACGTGCCAAAGGAATGTTTTTGCATAGTGAAAAGAATTATTTGCCCGTTTTTGTTCGTTCACTGCGATTTATACTACGTTCCGATAATTAGTTCAGCTGTTAACTCGATCTGTTTAACAAGAATTTGTTAAAGCTGAAAATATATAGTATTTCTTTTATGCCGCAGGTAAACGAGTCAAAAATTTTATTGTAATAATAATTTTAATAATTTGTCATAAAAGAATATGCGCTTTGTCAAATACGTAACCTCGTACATAAAAATTTACAATTTTCCGCCGTTGCAGTTACAAACGGATATTAAATATTGAATGTTTAATCGCAAAAGGGTAGCTACACGAGGAGGTAAAAGTAATCAGAGCTATATTGAAGTAAATATGAAACCGGAAGGGAGTATGGGGCTACATTGTGAGTGCAACAGCTTGTCGGCAGTCTTCTTCAGAGCTTCCTGTTTCTATAATTTATCTCTACTCTCTGCAGACATTTACCTATGTATTCTAACCGAGTGTTTTAAAGCCCTTTCTGCATAACGATGAAAAAAAAAACTCGTGTTGTATTTAATTAATATTACAAACAACAGAGAAATTAATATAAACGCACGTAAATATTTATTTTGCGTTAACATAACATTAACGTGTAAGTACCCAATTAATGTTTCCATTTTATTTATTAATATACAAATGCGCAGCGATAAAATTTCAAGAACGCAATAATTTCTCACCACTTTTAACAGGAGTAAACGCGAAATACTTATCTTGCGTTTTTCGGATTGTTTATTTCACCATTTTTGCAACAAGCTCTGAAATACGCACAGCATATTTCGCGTAATTTTGTGCTTGACCAAAGGTTCATTAAGTAGTCGATAAGCCAAAAACAAAACCCTCGCCATTTACCGCTAATTATTGAGAGTCACCACCGTTTGTCCGAACGAAACATGAATAATTCTCGATATTCACCGGCAAAACCTACGCATACGAAATATAACGAACGAGCCAGTCGCGCGGATTTTACATGCCATCAGCATAGAGAAGATATCACCGCACGACGAAAAATTGAATTGGCGACCGCGAGGTAATTGTTTCGGCATATCCTCGCGTGAAAAAAAGCCCGGGTCGCGAGAGATCAAAATTGGAATGCGCTCAAATTGGAACGTGCTCGAATTCACAAAGCGGTAACTTGTCGACGAAAAATTCAATTAGTCGTTGACGTCTATCAATCGCCATGGATTACTATTACCCCCGTTTAAACTCTCGAATTCCGCGAATTTTTGTCTCCCGTGGAACACATCTGCCCGGAAGGGCGGAGATAGATTCGATTTCGTCACAGTTTCAGAGCGAAATGACTTCTGTCAGAGCACCCGCCGATGATATCTCTAATCGTGTACTGTCGCCAAACGTTTCTCGTCGCGTCGTGAAACGCAAAAACTAGAACGAACGTGGCGCACGTAACGTTTGTTAGATCGGAGCCGCATATCACGAGGGCGCCTCAAAGAAAAATCGATAAATCGTCACCTTCGCGTGGCCGGGCACAATAAAAATAAAATCAAGATAAATCACTCCGAAGAGTCCTCCCCTTCTCCTTCTGTCTTTGCCGAAGCTCGAGGGCGCCTTGCGGACGACCGAACCGAGTGTCTTCTCCACCTCGTTTCTTACCCCCGCTTTTTTTTCCTTCTCCTTGCGATACGTAGCGCGCACCGAGTAAAAATAGCGTTTCCCATCAATCAGAAGGGTGACAAACCCTACCCGGACCCGCCATATTTATGTACGTCCGGATAAATAGATAAATAAAGACGAGTAGACTCATATAATTTCCCCTAAATTTTATTTATATACGTCCCGCAAACCTCCGCGCGACTACGATGAAAAATGCACTCGTGTAATTCTACTTGACTGTTATTATATTACCAATAATGTATTTATCTCGGAGATCAAACATTCAGATGGTATTTTTGAAACACGCTAGTATTTTTCAGATATTTATTCCGACCTCAAAACTATTCTCAAAAAAGCTGAGTAAGAATAAAAAAACTAGAGAGGGTTCTACAATTTATTATTCGCAGAAATCGAAGATTTGCATTTATTAAAAGTAATTTTTACATAAATAATTTCATGTTGTAATGAAAAATTATTAAATTGGACAAAAATGTAGCCTGTTTACAATTATTTTTAAGAAACTACTCTTTTTAAAGAATCAGTGTATAGAATAGATGATTACTAAAAATGAATATATTAATATCACTAAAAAGTAGATTAGTAAATATTCTAGAACCTAATATTTGTAATGTGACGTATATTAATATTTTAATTATTCACGAAATTAATTTCAGCAGATTAATTTAATCTTGGCATCGGATAAAGATCTAACTTTGTCATAAACTTGCATTTTCTAAGTAAGTACTGAATGAAATTACGAGCTGTACCTGACGTCCCCGGCACGACGTGATTATTCTGTGCAACTTGTCATCAGACTGTCGCCAAGCTAGAAATGAATCTTATTAAAGGATCCTATCTCGCACTGCAATCAGATCTGCGTGCGTATCGCGAGCCGAGTTCCTCCAGAAAACTGTCGGCTATAAATTAACAACCATATAACTATCTGTGAGATTACGTATCGACGTGCCAGAAGCGCTTCAACCTACGTACTTCGTACAAGAATTATACTAAACGACATCTCATTACCGAGAGCAGTATCACATCTCGATCGGTATTTGTAAATTACATATACCAGAAAATAAACAAGGTAATATTGTAACTAATTCTCAGATATCATGTAAAATCTCAGATATTAAGGCTGTTATACATATAAATGACCTTGCTGCAATATATGGTGAATGTTGAAATACCTGATCCTTTTTTCTACATAATTTGCAATGTAATTTTCATTATTCATGCCAAGGAGAGAGAAAAATCTATAAATTTTCAAAGTAAGATTAGTCAAGAAAGCTTTGACAAAAAACAGCCTGAAATTTTTTCCTTTTAAGATTCAAATCATCTTAATGACTTATTAGCTTTTTTTGATATTCAAAGAAATATTATCATATCTAGCTTATTTAAATATCCATGAAGCAATTTGGATTGATTACACTTAGTGTCGAAGATTTATATGATGTGATCGCGGTGACGTGGTTTCGAAAACGATATAATTAATTCGTATTCCGAGAGATGTATCCTTGACTTTGCATTCACGTCACCGCGAGCATCACCGTGGCGACTATAATGTAACTCCGTCAACCAAGTACGGTAATTAATCCAACGGTAGGAATTACATGCCCCGAAAGGGACCGCCCAGCAAAGCAAACGCGGGTGGCACTTGGCATTGTGCATCGCGTCCGCGAAATCTCTCAACGTTATACCGTCGTTACGCATTCGAGGCACGGGTGCATCATACGTGTGTATACGTGTATAAAGCGGACAGTCGTATAGGATTGCTGCACGGAGCGAAACTCATCGCATCGGGTGAAGCAAGGTGAGCTGGTTTCCAGTGCCGGCCGGGGAGGGCCTCCTCCTCGCTCGGCGCTGGTTATTTAAAAGTTATAACTTATAACAGCGACCATTAAGCCCGCCGCTGCCCCGGCCGGGCGGCTGCATTCTGCCACGGCCTGGATATCTCTCCGTGAAAAGGCTGCATTCTGCATTCCTTACCGGCGCGCGCGCGCGCGACGACACGATCGAAAGCCTACCCAAGAAAACGTATCCGATTGCCCATAACTTCCTGTCCGTGGCAGTTGCCCGAGCTTAAATCTCTTTTCCATTCGGGGACCGATCCTTCACCGTTTGCAATCGTGCAAGGGAAAAGACGTGATTTTTTTTAAGGAAAGCGACTGTAGCGAACGAGCGTAATTCGGTGTAACAAAGGTTTCCCTTTTCCCTTTTCTACCTTTCTTCGTCTTTTTCCTTTCGGCGAATTCACGATGTTATTTGTTTGAAAGAGAAAATAAACGAGAACATTTTAACTTCTAGTTAATTACTGAGACATTTAAATAGAACAAGTAAAGTTAACTAAAAACTTTCTTGAAAGACAAATTTTTCAGAATATTTAGACAATATCTTTATTGTTGGCAGGTGTCGTACAGGGTTTTTATGTTTTGGATTTTTACGCTTTCTCAAAAATCTTATTAGACACACCTGTAAACATCGTCAGGATACCTGAGTCGTCCATTCAATTTTCTACACCTTCAGCAATCTGTTACTTTTTCACTCGACGACATGTAAACGTGTATCACAGCGTGAACTGCACCATTAGGGATTCTTAGGGAAAAGAGAGGGGGGGCTTTTGCTAAATTTTGATCGTTTGTTTCCAACAACGCGCCGAGATGTGTCTATTATATCATTGATAGGTGAATAGACTTTATACTGCAGAAAATACAATATAATATAAAAGAAAGAAAAAAATATATATATATATGTATGAATGAATGTGTACGTTTATCTTTTAGTATAAATTATTATCGATACGAGTTTATTCGGTTCCATAAATGGACCTATTATACTGATAAAAACGTACTTAATGCCTCGATAGAAGCAAGCTGTTTAAAATCAATTCACGTTCAAGCAATTAATCGACACACCACTTTCTAAGTCCGTAATCTTAGGAATAATATTTATCTAGTGTAGTATTGATAACGCTATTCATAAATCAATTCGCAGAATACCGGCTCGTTAAGTCGTATTAGTATCGCGTTTTTTCTTTTGAAAGCGATAGCATGTCTTTGCAAGATCAGATAACCGGTTTTTATTCTGGATCCAGCTATGTATGCTAGACTTGATTCGTATACACCATAGCACATGTATTATAGTAATTAAAAACTTCAATCGGTAATTTAATAATTCTAATTTTCAATAATGTGCTTCGTAATTAATCTGCTTTACAAGTAATTTGTTAACTTGAAAGAAATTTAAGCGTTACGGAGAGTCGAGGTTTCTTATTTACCCCCTTATAAAAAAAATAAATATTTATCGTCGATCGAAGATTAACGACATTAATTGACAGTGCACAGGCTTCTAATTTTAGAATGCTTTCCTCAAAGCCATTCCCGTAAGTATGTGTGCAATGTGTGTGCAATATTCAGTAATATACACTGAGAAAAAAAATTTGTTGACTTAAAAAAATATTAGTTCATTCAACTAAATGCGGCGGTCACGGGCTGTCAAGCAAACATTTGTTAATTCAAAGAAATGTCATTTCGAGAAGAAACAGATATACATTCGAATTACTACCGTGTATTTGACTCAAATAAATTAACATTTGAACTAAGTAATTCATATGCAACTAAACGTATTTAGTTCAGTTAACAGTTTTTTTTCTCAGTGTAAATACGACATGGTTCATTCATGCGATTCGTAAGAGGAAACGTGAAGATTTAAGAATGTTAAGTACATTTAAGAATATTTCACAGAAGAAACAATAAAAAAACCAAAACATATCTATGAGTTACAACAATATTCGCTGACAGGGAGTGGCACCGACGCGATTTCATGAAACTCAACAACGCCGTCAGTCGATAAACATTTTAATCCGGAAGCACCCGCTTATCTTCTCGAGAAAGCGCAAAAAAAAATCCCCGGAGAGATGATTAAAATAGAGAAGATTCAAACGCGGCGTCTTTAATGCCCCGAGACAGACGAAGCACGTTGCAGGAAGTATAACGAGTAAGCCTGTTTCATTATACCACCGTCCGCGCAACAGGAAAAAACTTGCAAAGGAAGAGGAGGAGCAGGTAGACTTGAGGGTGATCGAGGGTAAAAGTATCCGCGAACCGGAGGGAAGGGGGAGACCCTCTGACCGGAGGTATACCTGATCGAGACCAACATGAAGAAAAAAAGGGAAGGAAAGAGAAGAAAAACGCCACAATGGCCAGGGATGATATTATTTGTCGAGTCATCTTGCGCGCGTTCTCCCTCGAATGGAAAAGCGAAAAGAAGAGAGGCGAGCACAGCGTTCATATATGTACGGCTTGTTTTGCATACCGTATAAACGAAGTTTCTCTTCGTTCTCTCTTTTCCATGTTTTCACGCATTTAGTTACTCCATTGTCGATTAATTTTCTTCCAACCGACGAAATGAGAAAAACGAGAACGGGGAGAGAAAAATCGGGAAGAACTACGTGTTCGAACACGTTCGGAAATGAACGAACAAACGATTGAATGAATAGTGTTCCAAGGGCGCTCGCTCTTTTAAGAGGACAACGTAGACAACGATGAATAAGTTCGACGACTGGCGGCGCGTCGAATATGAGCGGAACAATCGGGAAATGACAGCGCTTTTCCTTTGGAAAGGTCTACGATTACGTGTCGAATGCGCCGGAAAAGAATTCCGAATTCTATGAAAAAGAATGAAGGAAAAAACAGATGGTGCAAAGGAGTCCGTTACAAATGTAGCTATGCGCAAAGCATTTAATTATCTGCGCTTTTATAACAATATTATTACATAAATAGTTAAAAACAGGATTTACAGGAATGCCATTGGATTAGTAATTCTTGTGAATTCAATAATATGAATTTTAATTTCAGGCATTGAATGATTAATTATCGTTTCGACGTTAACATCATGAGAAAGGCATTACAAAATATAATTAATCAGACCTTCGTTTTTTTTTACAATGCATTCCACGTTAGATTTTCTCAACGATTCATGTTAATTATTGTTACATAACATATGTCTATTTAAAAGGGAACGTGACTTGTATCATTGAAAAAAAATTGATTTCTCTTGGAAGTGAGACCTTGGGAAAAAAATCTATCGGATTGTAAAGGCTTTCCGACACTCTTCCGCTCGCTTCTGTGGACCACCGGATGCGCGACGTATTAACTACATGTCAAACATGGTTTTTACGATCGCGTTAATGCGTCGCCTTGCATTTAGCATGGGGGTACGAATATCATTGGACCGGGGCTTCATGAGTGAGGGACAAGGTTAAAAAGAGAGTAATGATTGGTCTGAATTAGTTTTAATGATTGTCGCGATGCAAGATGTGTCTGGTCGCATCAACATGTTTGAAAATCTTTATGAGAATTCTCTTAAGCAGCCGGAAAAGTTAACCGATTAAATTTTCAAAAATGCATAATAAAAACTATAGTTAACCAATTAAAGATAATAAAAATACAATAAATAAATAGATACAGATACATAAGTGCATAATAAAAATAAGAGTTATAATAAATTTATAATGAATTATAAATATTCTGAATTTTTTAATACTTTCCTGATATTATTTTTATTAAATTAAAAATAAACGATAAAGATTCTTTTTTAATAAAAGCTTTGCGCGGATTTATATAACTCGTGCGGGAGATTTAAGAATATTGTTTATTAAAGAAATTCATGCTCAAGTGCACTCAGGTGTGCATATTTCTATGTAAGAAGTTGTAGCTTTAGAGTTAATTTTTTTTTACGGAGTTTCTAACAATAATTTATTTCGAATGCGATAAACTGCAAGCGTTTCAATAAAAAAGACGTAAAACGATGTTAACAGAATACTAATTGCCAAACAAGCTTGCCACTAACTAAAGTATTAATTAATTACCAACCACTCGTAGGTAGTTCGCGAATAATAAGCTGTAGAATAAGAGAAGGGGAGAAAAAGGAAAGAGAAACAAGCGCATTAATTATCCTGCGTCGCCTAGCTGTGCTTTATCATAGCGAACCCTGCAAGTATTCGTACAAACAGTGCTGTAACTGTGATTTTTATGAAAGCCGAATATGTACGATATATTCTTTTATATCTGCAAAATTGTATATTTGTATAGTGTCTTCTACGCATGAAATGTTAATATATAATTGTTACATTTTTTGCAACTGATTTTCTGTATCCAATTTAGAGGAATCTATTAAAAATTTAAATTTACTCAAGTTAATTAAATTATCTAAATTTTGACGAAGTCTAAGATTTCCTGTAAAATATATATTATCCGAATATGACGCAAATTACACGATTATTAAACTTTTATTTTATTTTATCGAACAAAACTACGGTCTTGAGGTATCAGCGTGACACAAGAACACGTGTATCCGCACGTGTGGTACAGTTGTCGCGATAAAACATAAAACGGACGCCTCGGCGCTTTTTTCCTTCTCCAGATTGTCTCCGCGTCTCACCCTCACTGCCGTTTTTTCGCCCTCGCGAAATCCAACGGGACCCACACGCTGCTTTTGCTTTCATCTCACCGATAAACGCGTCCGTATCTGTGCTACGCAGTCAGAATGATAACACAGATAAATCACGTGGAACGGCGGTTTCTCACAGTAGCGAATTTGAGAAGGCGCGACGGGGGGCATACGACAAATTAGCCGCATTTACGAAGTTAGTATATTAATAACGTTAATCAAGCGTATTTGGGCATTGTAAATGTCTTAACGTTCGCTACATATGAGCATACCTCGTATTGATTAATGTTCAGACGTTAAATACTTATACGACTGCTTGCGATAGACTTTCCCCGATTTGTTTTTGAAGAGTTCGAAATCATGCGATACGCATAACAATCACGAAACTAAAATATGTAGAGAATTAAATATATCTGCACGCAAAAAAATATTTTTGTTTGCCTACGTAGGGCGGATATCGCAGTGTGTAGTAAATGCTGGCGACACGTAAATGCCGCTTATCTTCTGCTCGTGCGAGCAGATACGCTGGCATTCTCTCGGGACTGATAAACGTGTTTGATTGCGACGCAGATAGCGGAGTCGCGGATTTCGCGAGTAGCAAGCGACGCGAATACGCGCGCCTTAGCAAATACGGAGATTTTCCACTGTGCACCGCCGGTGGACGAGTACATACATAAAAGACGAGCGGCTTGTCATTGGCCGGCGCCATTAACACCTCTCCGCGAGAGTTCCAAAGGTCCATAAATTAAAATGAATTCGCCGTACACAAAACGTGCTAATGAAGCCGCGAGAGGGATGTACGAAGCTAACACCATTGTTCCGTTTTCTCTTTTTTAATGTCCGTCCCGCAGACGATGAACGTGTTAAACGCAGCGGAAAATGATCTTGCTATTCACACCGACGTTGATTATTGTAGAAAAGATTTGTTTCAATATCAAGATGTTTAATAAAATTCCTAGAGTTTAAAAATAAATAAATCGAAATTTTGCTCGTCCAAGTTTCAATAATTCATCTATTTGTCTAATTAATTTTATTATATGCACAAAAACAAGTTTTAGTTATTTAAAGTAGGATTGTGCACTTACGCGTAAAGTATAAATAGTCTACATTACGCATAAACAACATAAACTGTGTATAAAATGTATATGTAAATTATTAACCTATCACAGAAGAATTGTCTCTGATAATATAATGAAAATTTGATATATCATTTTCTCTCTCTTTTAATTATATATCGAATATTTTTATTATTAATACATTCAAATCAGATATATTAACAGTTTTAATTACTTAATAACTTTTTTTCTGTATTGTGTCCTGTATTATTCAATTTAATAGTTAATATATTTTACATGTTTGTATTGTTTTCATGAAAAAGGTTCGTGTAAACATCGCGTATTGTTTACGTAAGAAACCCGTGTAGACGTAATCTTGAAATATATGGCACAACCCTGATTTCAAGATAAAAAAAATGTGTGTCAATAATGGTACGATAAGTAACAAGAGAGACTGTTCTTGAAATAATTCCAAGTGGACTTTACCGTGACAGAATCTTAATTTGCGATTCAATAATCGAGAATGTTCAAGTAACTATTATAATAAGCAATTACGTGCCATTGTCGCGAAAGAGCCTGAGATACGCCACGAGGAAATCATACATCAACGAGCACAAGGAAACGTAATCACGGTCGCGGCATCGTCGATTTTTAGCGCAAGAATGTCCTTTGGAATTTTATTCATTTCTCTTGGCCGTTCGGACTCCATTGGAGGAGTTCCCTCCACCCCTAAACGAACAAAACGCATAATTCATCGGCCATAAATCCAACGGCGGTCACGTCGCGGTCCTCGCAAATCAGCTCGCCGAAGTTCGCGAAATAAATTACGATTTCACGCGGATTGCTGGAATTTATGATTATGACGCTCCATACACGCCGGTGACTCTCTTTCAATTCGTTCTCGCCTCAATGACTATTTTGCCTAATAAAAACTGAATAAATATAACGTTTTATTTTGATTCTTCAGTGGTGCGAACGAAGAAAAAAGTTCGACCTTTTCAACGAAGAACTTCACACAATTGGTTAGAGATATTTACGAGTTATGAATAATAAGAGAAATTAAAATTTTACGATGCAATTAATGCGATTTGTTATTCAAAACTTGAAAGGATATTTGCCAATCATAATCTCTACTAAAAAATGTCAAAAATTGCATTTGCAAGATTTTATGAAGATTGAGAAAAAAAAAAAGATCGGAAAAGTTGCAGATGATCCAGAAAACTTGAATCATTATGGGAGGTAAATAAGTTGAAAGCGTAATCTCTGAGACGGTTGTCCGTGGTAACCCCGAAAATGTGAACGAGAGTGAAAAGTAAAGTTGGCGAAAGAAAGAGTCTCGCTAATGGCGCGCCTTCCATCGTCGGAGTTCTGCCTGATTTTGCCGCGGCTTTTATGTCCTAACGCTTCGTCCCCTACACAATACATTTCCTCCCCTTTAAAGTAATTCGTTCTTCCCTAAAAGCGCTGCATTTTAAATCGCGTCAAGAATTCGTCAGGATTTCCGAATATCGATGAAACGAGAGACGGCATGAGTAAAACGATGCAAAAAAAAAGCTTAACCGGGGATTGCTGCGAAATCATAATAATATTCCGTGATTATAATAATGTAATTATATCGCGTAATACAGTTACGTCGTACAATTATAATTACAATTTTTAAAAAGATTTCAAACTTTTAAATCATTTCCATCTATTCAATTATTTCACGCGTGCGACCGAATTTTGGCGATATATAAATTTATTTTTTATTTTTTATCTGCCTAACGTAATACGGCATTGTTGAATGTTATTTCCACTATTTATAATCACGAATTGGAATTGACACGTGTGATAACTTGTTGAGAGTTGAGAGAGCCAAGTCAATTTTACGATCAAAAAAATTCAAACGAAACCTTTCCGAAGTTTTTTTTCCCATCCCAATGAAATGATGATGAGAAAATTCGAAGATCTTTCTTGTTCCATTATAACTGTATAAACATAAAGCATCTAATGCTAACCGCCTTTTTGTAGAGATCGTGTTTAAAGTCCGCCATTGGAAAAATTTTCCAAGGGCTCAACAGCTGGCACTCGATAATTGGCGGCTCCGAAAAAAAAGCGAGGGGTGCTGCATGAAAGGTAACGTTCAATGGCCTACGTATGCCGTAATTACTGACCGACCAACCAATAGTAGTCTATCATTATCTATCTGATGTCTATCCTTCCTATTCGATAACGCATGATACGCGGTCTCTATAGTAAATTTCCTTGAATTGAATTGCGTTTGTAAGGCGTAAATCGCCGCAATCGCCGATCGTGAAACTCGACGTACAAGCGATACTAGCGATAGGATTTAAACATCTTTTCGAAACGCTTAATATGTCGTGAAACTAATAGCGAGTTCAGTCACTTGCGATTAAAAGCTGCTATACATGAAGTTAGAAAAGTTAAATGTAAAAACAGATAAATATTTTAAACGATTAAGGATGTATGGGCCATATCTCGAAACAATACCAAAAATATAAAAATTTCATACAATATTCTAGTATTACGTTTGAGTATTTGTGTATTTCAGCACAATTCACTTATTGGATTAAAAATTATTCAATGTTTTATTTACTCGTGATTCTTATGTAAAATCGCATTTTGAAGTATTTATTTGCAAATTTGATGGAAAAGTATCATTACCAATTAAATAAAAATTTTTACATGTACAATAAAACTAATAAATATTCGTACAAAAATTCATTTAGATCCACTTACTCATTTAAAAGTTATTTGTTTAAAACTGCAGCAAAATATAGTAATTTACGCTGCAAAAACTATTATAAATCGTTTTTACCATTATAAACGTTTCATTGTTTTTCCTTCTTTGCAGTTAACTTCAAAGCTAAAATTCGAACATTTGCGAACAAAATTTTTTGTTGTTGATGAGGAAAAAAATAGCCAAAACATCCTTAAATACTCGATAATGATATTCACATTTAACCGAATACATGTGTGTTATTTCAAAGTTAATTATATTATGCTACTGTATTTAGATATTTTATATGTAGCAGCCTTTAATATATATCAATCCAGCGTACTGCAGATGACTGAATTCACCATAACACAATGCTTATGTAATTCGGTATATCCTGTTATGTATCACAACTTAAAAATTACTTTAAAATTAATACAAAAGTTCTCAATCTCCTGAAACTAAAAAATATGGGGCTTTAAACACAACAATAGCTTTATTTCCGTCATTGCCGGAAGACGTAACTTAATAATCCTCTTCGCTAAAGAAATTTATTATCAAAGAGTGGAATTAATCTTGAGATATTTTAAGATTAGACGACTGTAATTGTATACGCGCTTTAGTTTCCTGTTTGTTTCCTGCACTCAGTCAAATTGCAATTTACTCAAATTATTATAATTAGAAATGGAAATTTCACGGAATCGGAATTCAATACCCTCGTGGACTATTATCATGGACTATCATCGTGAACTATTATCATGGACTTAAAAAAATGCGTGCGGCGGATAAAGGGAAGAAAGAGAGGGAGATAAAGCGATTCGGCATTTGCCTTGTGATCGGCCAATCACTCGGCGAGGATATCACAGTCGCTGAAAGGCCAAACCCGTTCGATATGGCAGGCGAGCGCGCTCGCAAGGCTCACCCGCTCGTTCCGGCGAATAAATTCAACTTTGATGTCCCAATCATCGCGCGCCGCGCGCCCGACCTCGTAATTATAATCGAATTTTCGGGACGAGTCGAGGAAGAGCGAATCGATCTCGCTCCGGTCAAGCGGCAGAGAGAGAGTCTCGCCTGAAAACCCCTCGTGCTCGCGCGCGAACCGGATTCTGGGAAGTCTTAAAAGCAGTCGCCGACTCTCCCTCTTTCTTTTTTTTTCTCCGCTCCCTCGCGACGCACGGCCGCTCGCTCTCCCGTAAGGCTGTATGCTCCACGTAACGCCGCCGTACGGTTATTTTTGCGGGATAACGAATTGCAGGGGTGCGTCGTGTATCATATTACGAGCGGCTCTCGATTTCCACGGTTAACGCGTCTCCCCGACACCCATTTTTATCGCCCCGTGCTACGCGATGAAGAAAATCCGCCGAAATACATATTCGGGAGAAAGTATTTTCCATTTTTTTTTTTTTTTGTAGCAGATTTTCGAAATCGCCCCGATCTCGCCGAGACATCGCCCGCTTTGATTTGATCTCACGTTAATTCAACCGTTCGACACCGCGACTCGAAAATCTGAGGTCACTCGATCCGTCTCGTTAATCATTCGAAACGAGATCGTAGATAACGAGATAATGCGGCCCAATAACGACAAGAGATCCGCACCGATAAATCAAGCTCGTATCAATCTCGTAAGAACGTCTGCGTATAACCTGTCCAAAAAGTTAGGCGCGCTTAATACGTAAAATACGATCTCGTCTCCGAGGGGTGAATTAAAGACTGACGTGAATTCGTTAACTGCGAATATCAAGAACTCGCCGTCATTTCACGAACCCCGTCTCGTCCTCGACTGTACGCTAAAACCAATTCACTTCTACCGACGTAGCTCAAATAAATTAGAGTAAGTATTAAATCGATAGATTTAATAAAATTAAATGTAACGAAAATATTATATCAAAAGTAAATTATTTTTTTTAATAATGCTTGTTGGCATCAGTTAGATTGAATTGTTCGTCAATTTAATTACGATTCAATTTAAGAGCTGTGTTCGAAACCGAAAGTAACAGAACGCAGTTTGAAAGAATTACACTGATTGTGAGAGAAAAAATATCTTGCAACAAAAAAGTTTTACTTAACATTAAAATTATTTACTCAATGGGTCCCAAATTATTTATTTGCAGCCAAGATAAAAATTTCTTAATTAAAATATTTATGTAAATAAAATTTTCATTCAAGTAATTTTGTCTCGCAGTTCTAGAAAATATTTACTATTAGACTATGTTTATATTCAAGATAATCAGATTTTTTAATCTAAGAAAACAATTTAATTAAGTTAATATTATTAATTTGTTTGTAAAATCACTATTTAATTGTAAAAAATGTAAAAATACAAAATTACATACTTAAAGTAATGTGTAAATTAATTTAAAAGTAAATATTTTTACTTAAACAAATGCTTGCCTCAAAATATATGGTTTTAAGAAAATGTATTTTTTTTATTAAAAAAAAAGTTCTCTCAGTGTAGAAGTAAAAAATCACACAAAAAACTTTATTTTAGCACTAAGATCTACACTGTTAAAAATTAGTTAAAAATCAAAATTTCATGTAATGCAAGCAAATTTCAGGCAGGTACATTAACAATATTTAATGTAAATTTAATGTTGCCAAAAGTGCACTAAATTTCATTGCACTTGCTTTAAATTATAGATACATTAAACTTAAAGTACATTAAGTTTAATATGTAATTAAAAAATACATTAAATTTCATGAGATATTTTTAACAGTATAGCTACGACTCTCAAGATCTTGTCAATAATTCGAAATTATTTTTTTTCTAATTCCTAGAGCTAGAAAAAGATAAACCGAGAATAATCTACACGATAGAAACGGTGAGTCACAAGTAAATCTCTCATTGTAAGTCGCATTCCGCGCATCGGGAATTAAATAATGCAGACGATCAGGATCGAACGCATGCTTTTTTCTATCGATAGAGAAAATTTCGCTCTCTATTTCGTTCAACTATTCTGTTGCTACACGCTGCAATATGGAAAAAAAACGAGACGCTTAACGCGACGCAGGACACGAGCACGATCGCGCGGTCGATGCGCAAACGAATGAAACGAAGCGCACGTTTACACTTGATCGGAGATGCCACTTACATGAGATCGCCTCCTTCGGGATGTCGCTGGGTGGGAACCCCTGCGCCTCGAAGATCGGCCTGACACTGTCGCACTTGAGCCCGGCGGCGTTCACCGTC
>QKQZ01055065.1:0-17076 GCA_003595255.1 Solenopsis fugax | reverse complement strand
AATACGCAACATTTTCTGTTCTTCCTGCTCGTTTCCATCTCTGCATCACATTCGTTGGTATAGGCAATTAAGGAATTATATCATTTAATGATAAACGCTATCTATGTCTTCATTACTTTAGAGTCTTCTCTTTTGTATTTATTTGTACTATACGTCATATATATTTTATTTTTAAATAAATGGTGTATATATGTATATACTCTTGTTTACGATGTCCTCGTGACATGCACGGGGCACGAAATGCGCTTGTTAAAGGACTGAAAAGGGCCGCGTCGATAAATGATGATTTCGAAAACACAGTTGTTCGATTGAGCGCAAGAAATTATAAAGTGCTTCGTAAATGTCTCCTATGTATCAGATAACTTTTACGTGGAAAATACATTCTTAGAAAATTGAAAATGATGATAGAAGTATAGAGAGAAGAGGAAGGTCGCCGATATTGACATACATTTGACATTTGATTTTTTAAATATATATTTCTGTTAAACAAAAACTAAAAATAAAACTTTGGAAACATAAATACAAATAGGAAATATCTTCTGTCAGATGATGTAGTTTTTATATTGCTTGAAATTTTACAAAACAATGAAGTTTTTTTGTAAGATAAGCAGAAATGAGCGTCTGAAATGAATCTCAAAATCGCTAGTAGTAGTGTTATATTTTTTCTTTTTTTTTTTTCTTTCAAAAGAGTCATTTGTACAAAATACTTACAAATTAATGTATATGGGGATTCTTAGAAGCATTTTACTTTAATAAAAATATTTTTGTCGATTTAGTCTGTTCCGCAATGTGTAGTGCGGTACTATATAAAAATTAAATTAGATTACTAAGTTAATAGATAAATAATGATGTGCCTTTTATTCCTGCCTATCTTTTTACTATCTTATAGTCTGTCTTATTGATAGATGTTCCGTTTATGTTGCACCCCGATTTTTTAAAACTGCATTATGAGAAAAATAAGAAAAAATAAAATATAAATAAAACAGTTTTAGAATGCTACAAATATGTAAATTAATCTCTCTCTACTCATTATTATTTAAACTATACAATTTGTAAAAAAAATCGTGCAGATTTTATTTTCGTTTTTAAAGATTTTATTTTTAGCAGATTTTATATTAGGAAAATTCATGGATATATGAATTATGGATTTTTATTTCTTTATTTATTAAAAATCAGTATTAATAAAATGCAATGTTTAGTTTCTGAGGAATAAAGGGATGTCGCTTTAAAAGTTCTATGCCGATATTGGCGATTTTTCTCTATTAGTTGTAGTTTGGCAGAAACATGCTTTTTAAATCTAAATCAGTGAAGTATTTTTATAATTGTGATCATCAATGATTATTTATTTTTCAATGATTCCGATTAAGAAGAATTACTTTTACCGACTGAATCAGTGTATTATCACTAAAAGACAGTGCACTGATTTGATATAACACTGAAATTAGACTATTCACTGTCTTTAAGTGAATAATACACTAACTCCTATTTAGAGAGTAAATTGCAAATACCTGGAATCCACTGGAAGCTGATGAAAGAGATAAACAAAAGAATTCGCGCTTCTTCTGTTTTTTTTATTATTAATATTTTAGTTCAAAACGGAAGACGCGTGAGAAGTTCTGGTAATACAATATCCGATTACTCACTCATAGCAACTTCAATAAGAAGCGATCACTTCAGCTGGATTATGAGGTGTTATTTTATTGCATTTCTTGCGCCACTAATAACGCCCTAAGTGAGACGAATAAAAAAGTCCTCGTGATAAAAAATTATAAATTTCTCACATAGTTAAAAAATGTATGTGCATGAAAAATTTACTCGATTAAAATTAGACACACTCTTGGCTCGTCGAACGAAAAGCGCCTACTCGACGGTTAACACGTTGAGAGGGTTTGATATTCTCGATCGAATGTAAATACGCCCCGTATAGGATTCTAGACAAACCACTTATATATATATATATAATATATATATATATTTAATTCCCACATATATTCGTGTATGCGTACTTAAGTCCGCGGTCGCCTCACATGCGTGGGCTCTGACGCCCCGCGCCGTGAGAGGCGCTCACATCCCTTTTGTAAATAGTCTTTATTCCGGCGGCGGAAACGGGTACCGGTTAGTCCGCGATTGTCAGTATCTTGCTTACGACAGTAATGTACTTACAATGTACTTGTACAGCGTACGCGCGAGGACTGGGAAGAAGGGGGAAGAGACCAGCATGGTTTTCATTGTACTTAAACCTTGGAGTAAAATACTCGAGGACAACAGTACTTGTCGCGCACTGTCGATTACAAGTTAATACATTGCGTATTATCATCTTATTATTTTATTATTATTATTATTAACATTATATTTTGAAACGATAACGCTATCTATGTTTCCAGTACTATTTAATTTACGCTCAGTATTGTCGCAAATAATAGCACTTATGACTATACATCTTCAGCAAATTTATCGATTTGACTCTATCAACTTAATTATTATCACCCCCTTTGCTCTGTTGTTACTTCGATATTTGCAAACGCTATTAATTCTCTGTGGCGTTCAACTTTCATTCTCTAGTATTTAATAATCTGTCATTATTATTTTTATTAATATTATTATTATTTTTATTATATTATTATATTATTATTACATGCGCTGAATGATAAATTTAATTATTGATTTTAAAATTAATATTATAGATAGTCTTACACACATGCAAGATATATCAGCTCGATGCAGAGCGTTTCTTAATTATATATGAATACTTCAACCTAGGGTCGCGAAAATAAGAAGAATAATATATGAGCGTAGATCGTTTAGTCTTTATCTTCGAAGTTGTAATAAGTTAGAGGAAATAAGATTATATTATTAGATATTCTAAAGTGTCATTCGAAATAACGTAATATAATTGTAATATGTACGTACATATCTTATTTCGAGTTGCATTTTGAAATATATCTGTATTTACTGATTGAAGTATTGATGTATAATTAAGAACCAGTCTGTATAATATTTATATCAGTTTGTCCGGTTGCAGAAGCGATCTTCTTTGCAGAACAAAAGACGAAGATTATGACTGGAGAACAGCTATGGCATAGTGTGCAATTTGCCCAATCTGTAAGGACGAAAGTATTTCATTTAAGAATTACTGATGATTTTGAGCGTTTATAAGAATTTCTTCTTTTCTTTAAGGTTCTTCGCGTATAAATATATATATATATATATATATATATATATGCAAGGAATACATATGGTGCTTTCCTCACATATGATCTCTACAGAAATTCAATACTGGCAGTATTAAATTGGTCAGAGATTAATTACTTATTTTGAGTATTAAAAGCACTAACAATAGTCAAAATAAGTTGGGGAAGGAAGTTCTTATTGGCATCATTGCTACAATAGATACTTGTTAACATTATGATTAAATTGATCAACATGCTTCGATTGCATTTTTTGATTGGTCAATTAGTAAAATTATTTCTTCTAATTAGTCAGTGCTTCGAAGCATTTGTAGCGTTAAAGGGATCTTAGCTATTACTATTATCATTCAACTTAGAACTGTGTTAAAAATTAATCACTGGTGAATTTAATAGTGTCAGTGTTAAATTTTCTTAAATGAAATAAATGAAATAATCTTAAATGGCAAAGAATGTAGAAAACGTTTCTATGTGCAAGATAAAATATTTTTTCCTTCTGGATTGAGCAAACTTTACACAGGTAGGGCGAGCTATTAACGTGCGATTGCAAACCAAGCGTGTGATGGTATGCGTGGATATCATTGTTCATATGGGTGTATGCGTGCGGATCTTTACGGCAGCGTAGCACACAGCTTTTAGCTATACTTTCGGTATTTGTTAGACAAAATATAGATAAACGTTGAAACTTTGAAGAGAATGTAGAAAGAGCAGCTAAAATGGAAACCGGCTTACCGTTCCATGCGCTGTGCCGTGTCGTGTTGGCGAATTTGTAAATTCTATTAGAGCGCGACTGCGTTATCCGGACATTGGTGTCTACTTTATTAGAGATCATTATTAATTGTAGCTAACGGTAAAACGTGGTTACGCGCTCTTATATGTTTGCGAGAGATAATAAAAATTAATATTATGTATGCACACATAAATACCTGCTTGATATATCTCGAATTCGAACATTGCACGTTTAACAATTATACTTCACGTTGCTCTTACGTAATATCTAAATATTTTAACTTTTTATGGCTTTATTATTTTCTATAAATTTCACGTTTTTTAAACATAAAGTTTCTTAAGTAAAATTTCGATTAAAGACTGTAATTATCCTTATGCAACGTGATTGCAACTACATTCGCCTAAAGCGTTAGATTTTGTTTTAATCCAGGACTTCCGAGGATTTTCAAGTTATCTCTGGGAAGATAAAGATTTCGACATTAGAATTTTTATATCATCACTTTTTATTAATAGATTTACTCTTTCAGATTTCACATAATAGTTTCACAAAATATCTTCTGGAATGCTGCACGCTCTCACGGAGAAGTTCCCTAAATATTAATATCGGGAACGAACACAAAATCCATGATCAATCGCTTCAAAGAGCGAAACATCCATTTATCGCAGCGCTGCAATATCAAAATGATAAGAGAGTGCTCTACGGCTACGGTTAAACTACTACTCCAGGATGCGTTTTATCTGCAACAGAGAATGATGCCGGTGATGACTCCTCGATAAAAGCGGCGGGGAAGCGCGACGGTATAGTGCGCACGAAATTTCGAGGCCGGTCATTTCGGACCTGGACCTGCGTGCAGCTCCGGGGGGTTGGGTTTTTCGGTGGGTGTGCATTCGCCGAAAGTATATTTGGCGATTTCATCGGCCGAAATGCGTTGTGCTCGGCGTGCTTCATTAACGCGCGCACTTTGTTTTGTTTACTCACTGCTGATTACGGAGCTGAACGGCATGTATCTGGGCTTGGCAGGCACTTTCGGAGCACCCTTACGCGGTTTGGGCGGCTTTTCTTCGCTGCTGAATCGTTTCACCTGAAAGAGAATTCGACCGTCTTGAACGTAAAATTATAGGAAGTCATTTCCCAGCGATAGTGAGGGGTGTTACAATAGTACTATTGTATTTTCTACGCTACTTGCCGTGTCATGTGCATTAATTAATCGTTTGCTAACTCTATGTCGAAGCATTCGGAAATTTTTAAACGTACTGTCTAATAATTCATCCGGCTGGCTCTCATTGCTGACGCGAGTTGAACTCGACGAAAAAGATTCAGGCTCTACGAGCCATTCTGCGCACGATACGCCAGTAAGTTCCATGATGCATGCAAGACTTCTTTCCACGCGTCGCATTTTCGCATGTGTCTCCTAATCGCGGTGTTACTTCGGTCGCTCCGCGTTTCCTCTCGCATTCCGGCGCTTTGGAGCTCGAGAAGGAGGAGTGAGTATCGATTTTCTCCTGCATAATTCTCACCTGTTCGTCGATTGCCGCGAACTGCCACTTCCATGAGTGATTATACAGGAAGGGACGGTGATCGAATCGATTGTCATCGGGACTGTATGATTCCGCGTGGCAAGCCGGAGTCAATATCGTCATCTTATGACGATTAATAGCGTAACATCTGTAGAAGTGTTTTACCTTATCGGCAATCTGAAATGAGAATTTTTTTAATTATTCAAAGAGAAATTAGGAAAAATTAGAATCGCGAGGTGCATACACTCACCTCTTTTGGGGTACAATGATCCCACATGTGCACGAGTCTACAAAACATAGAGAAAGGCCCGGCCATACTTTGCTTTCTTAATCGCCCGAAAACCGATAGTTCCTTATAGGTCATACCCATGTCCACCTCGTCTAATTGTGCAAGTTGTCCCGCTTGGAGCGGTTCCAGTTCCGCGGTGGGTGGCGCCTCCAGAATATTATCCAAAGCGGATATCCCGTGTTTGTGTCTGGAATCCAAACGAAGTATGATTTTCACTGTCTTAATTCTTACGTATAGAATACATAGAATGATTTTTAGTTATATAAAGATATAAATATTAAATATTTTAAGCTGTTATTTGAAATAAAATAACTACACAAGTTCTATATGCATTACAGCGAAAAATGCTTTGAACATTGCCTTTATTGTAATTAATTAATTACAATAAACTCCGATGATAAAGTCTGAACGTTTACGTGACATTTTTTTCGTTTTTGGAATACTGATATTGAAAATTCCTATGTATATCATCATTCGCATGCACGCGCACCTAAAGTACACGAGGAACTTCTTTAAATCGTTCTTCGCTATGCTACCGATAGGATTGATATCGGCGCTGCTGCAATCGTATTTAGTGAGGTAACCGCGTAAGGACTCGTCCACGTTACCACTCCCTAGCACCAAGAGGCCACCTGGGCGGCCTCTGACCCACAACATTAATTGAGCGAATAAGTAAGCGATCACCATTCGTAACCGAGCCTGAAAGTAAGTCACAGAGACGTGTAATTTAATGAAGGTATTAATTCCATTGGGATCAAAGACGTCGAGCAATTACCTGTACATTTTGCAAGGCCAGGTTCTCTCTCGGTGAACCACCCTGCACTTTGAATCTCGGTGTCAACTTAGTGACCTGCTGGAAGATTCCTAAAATCGCAGATATCGCGGTATCTATAACTATTCCATGATGATAAGATCCTATTTGACTGGCCAACTCGGCTGCTCGAGTCTTGGTCTCCGCCGATGAGTTCTCCGTTCCCATATAACACGTAACCAGGATGGTGTTGCACAACTGCTTCGGGTCGACCGGTACGTATTCGCAGTCACCGACGATCTTCCTGATGTCTGCTAAGACCTGTGCGTCTGAATACGAAATACAATTAGTGAAATTTGAAAGAGGCTTCCATAAATTGAGGGTAGGTAGTGTATAAAGCTGATCCTTACCTCCTCTACTGACCGATTCGACGATCATTTCGCACATCGAATATACAATGCATGCTGAAGACGACGAGTCGACGCCACCGCTCAGTGGTAGGAAAAATCCACCTTGACAGGATCGTCTGAAACGTGGACACGTAATATCATTAAATAATACACCATGATAGATACATCAATATTTTTCAAGAAGTGTAACCAGTGTACCCAGCAAACGAAAATGAATTGAAATCGATAAAAATGAATTCATTTCTAATCATTTAAAATCATTTTCGCTGGATTGTTCGCGCTTACCTCAGATAATCCCACATCCAGCACGCAGGTGCCATCGCGATCTCTTCTTCCGCGATATGATGTACGAGACTTGAATGTCCATCGTCGTCGCCGTACACATCTTGGACTCCGTCGATCGGTCGATCCGGTGGATTCGAGACGAGATTCTCTGGTGTGAGCGCGAAATCGACTTTTACGCGCGGATAACTAGGTGACGCGGCGGCCGTGTGCGACCGCGATCTGATGCTGTTTCGGTAATTCCTGAAAAAGAGCAGAATAGAGTACAGTGACGCCAGGATTGGTCCAGTAAAAAAATATGATAAGTTCCAGTTTTTACCATCCCAGACTATCCAATGAAATAAACGGGCAAAAATAATAAAAATAACTAAAATGTAACGCTAAAATATATTTATATAACTTTATGCAAAAATATATTTTTGCTTTAATTAATAAATCACTTAATCACTATAATTTATGATTTAAAGAAAATTGGGTAACCAATAATAATAAATTAATAATGATGAAATCTTATAACAATTTTTTTTTTAATTCTAATTAATTTGGAAAATACTTTTTTTTAAACAAAAACTTTGGAATTATATACTAAATTTTAGTTTAAATTTTAGTAAGTGAGAAAAGCATAATAGTATCAGAATTTAGAATTTTTATATAGATCTATTTCGCATTTACTATTCAATATCTTATAATAAAAAAAGTAATTTATTTAATTCATGTAGATTTGTAATTTAGGTATTACAGAATTTATTTATGCTAAAGCTTATATTGAAAAAGTTTCTTTCAATTGACACTACTCTCTTAATTGTTCTTTTTTATTTATTTTATCGCGATTAATCCGCAAATTACTGTATTTTACTGCTTAATCAAACTGTTATCCGAATAGATAGTTGTTTTTCAAAGGGTTTTTTCATTCTAAAAAATCTGAAAAAATTCTGATATACTCTTTTAACATTTAGGAAAAAGTTTGAGTCAATATGACCCAGGTTAATCTGTAGGTTAATAAAGGAAGACCACTTTTTGCCAGTTTTTCTCGGAAAATACCGATTTTTCTGACTTTACTTCTTTATTTAAAAAACATGGATAGGTTTTACACGCCAACCCTGAGCAATGGATTACGTTATTTTTTGTCTTCAGTTATTACAGAACATCGATTAAAACATTATCACTCATTTGATTGGAACAATGTGGAAATTTTGGATGAACTTGAAAATTTTTTTTACCTTATATCCTCGAGGTCAAACGTGGCAATGGTTACTTCTACGTCCTCAAGGGCGAATTGTCGTCCACGATTTAATATATTACCGTTGAGCGTGATACTGGAACCACCGTTGAAATACAGTCTGCCGCCGTCGCATCCGCGCAAGTTACTAAACATATAGCAGCCGCCAGCCTTAAAAGTAGCCGACTTGACGAGATCCACGGTGATGTAGGCTTTACGTAGCTCGAAGTATGAACCACTTCCTTTCGAAAAAAAGAAATA
The DNA here is from genome assembly GCA_003595255.1 of Solenopsis fugax. NCBI lineage: Eukaryota > Metazoa > Arthropoda > Insecta > Hymenoptera > Formicidae > Solenopsis > Solenopsis fugax. The sequence continues at coordinate 8,432 of QKQZ01055065.1, read as the reverse complement.
AAGAGGCAATTGTAAAATCATTGTTAGGTGAAAAACATAAATAATTGACAAGTCTTAAGTGCCTCGGTGGTTGAACTGGCTAAGACATTCGGAATGTAAGAGGTTCGAATCCTAAGGTAATATTTCCGCAACAAATTCTTTACAGCTTTATGAGATAAGGGAGGATCATAGAGATGCTTATTAGCATCAGTTATATTAAATTGTTTGTCAATTTAATTATGTAATTTTTTTTCAATTTAAGAGCTATGTTTGAAATCGAAAGTAATGGCATACAGTTCAAAAGACTAATTACAAGTGGTATGTAAAATCACACATTATTTCAGCACCAAGATCTAGCTATGACCATTAAAGCTTGTCAATTATTTATGTTTTGAAATAATTATTTAATATAATACTTTATTTTGTTATATTATTTCATTGACAAAAAATATAATCTTGATCTTCGTTCGAGGAACAAAAAAGTTATATAGATGGAAAAAAAATAGAAAAAAAACAGAATAAAAAATCTAAGTCAGTTATAATGTCGAATACATTTCGTAATAATGACATTACCGTTCGCGATAATTTCCACGCCGTCCATTGACATCGGAATATGATTGCTGGCTGGGTGCCAAAGTTCCTCACATATTTCGAAACCCACGCACGTGTCCCTCGTCGCGATGACCGCATCACCGAATGGCACTACTGTCTGACCGGTGACTTGCGATATCATTCGCGGTAGAAAATAATCCTCGACCGTACGTTCCTAACACAATCAAAGATACCAGGGATTATCGCGCGTCCAAGACATGCACTGCGATCAATCGCGGTGTTGTTACCCATGCGTTTCATTACTTTCGTCCAAGGAGAGAACCATCTGGTTTCTCGGTAGTTGCCGTCCTCGCAGAGCCGCATTTTCGGTCTGATCAGCAAGATCCGCCGATTCAGAAAGGCTACTCTGCAGTTGTAGGTCACGTTCTTGTGCATCACCGGCATACCCACATCGATCAGTATATCTTCGCAAACGCTGGATTTCAGAAGAGTCGTCAAAACTTCCCAGCTATGGAGCAACGTGTCTGACTCGTAGAAATGGTCCTCGCAGCTGTAACCGCTGTTAAACGAATATTAAGATGCAATTGCGACTAAATAACATATCAATAGAGTTGAATAGTAACTAGTTAAAAAGTCAAATAACACAAAATTAAAAAGTTAATAATTTTTAACTTAATTTAGTCTTTTTAGTTAATTTAATTTTTAATAAAGAGGCAATTGTACCTTTACCTAGATATTTTTAAAACTTTAATTTATTAACCTTTTACCTAAAAATTTATCTATGTAAAAAAAATACATAAAAAACAATATTTCTTTGTTATTTTAATAAAGAAATATTGTTTTTTATGTATTTTTTTGTTTATTATATAAACTTAATTTATAAATAAAATATGAAATTTGTTTGATGATCTATATCTATATTATAATTATTATGAATAATCTAACTTTAAAAAATTACAATTTTCTAATCTAATATAAATAATGCTTTTCAAAATTAACTTTTAACTTAAATTAATCTTAACATAACTTTTAACTAAGTCTTTTTATTCATGTAACTTTCAACGTAACTAAATTAATTTGATAAGCATTAAATTTAACTTAATTTATATTTATTATTTGATACGCCGGGTTGGATAAGTTAATATATTTTTTTATAAAAATATATATTATCGTATCAAATAATAAAAATAAAATAATAAAATTAACATTTCATAAATTATAATGTCACAATTGTAATAATAAAAAGATTACGTATTTCTCATTAAAAGAAACGTATGCCTTTAAATAAGTGATCGGCCAATAATATATTTCCGACACAATTACAAACAGCAAGATCAGTTTCTCTTTGATCTCATTACCAGACTTCTAACTCGGGACCGCTTCGGTAAGTGGCACCGGCATCTTTCGCCTCTTGTATACTTTGCAAAATTCTCCTGGTATTCCCATCGAAGTCCATCGCCCATTGGTTTAACGTGCAAACGGCGACGGTTACCGTTCGTCCCATGTTGAATAATATTTGCGGTTTCCTAAACAAGATTCGTGAATGCGCTTATCTGAAATACAATAAATAAATATGTATTACTTTCGACTTTATACACGTCCGGTAATCGGAATTAATGCTGCGATATAATTAAGCAGGTGTTATTGAATTACAGTTACATTTTCAAGTAACAGTTTTAATTCTCTGATATTTTCTTAAAAAAATATTAAATATCAGAGTAATTAAAAAATAAAATTCTAATATGTAACTATTTATAAATATTAAATAAATATTACTATAAATAAACTATTCATAAATATTATTTTTTTATAGAACACTTTTTAAAATATATAAATACTAAAATACATAAGTAAAGAGCATTTATAAAAATCCACTGATATCAAACATTATTCACGTGAGAGAAAGAATGAATCGGTCGAACAAAGAGTAAAGAACTGGAGCGCGAGAAAAGTCTGACAGTTCAATCTAAGAATCGCATTGATGCCCCGACACTATCATTTCGTAAATGCAGTTTATAGCACCATCGTTATCGTGGCTGTAAAAAGTCGGCGGTTGCGTGAGCGTCCGATGGAAGTTCTGGTTGGCAGCAGCTTGCCAGCAATTTCTATCAATTGGAATCCCATCGATCGCCCGCCGAGATGATAAACTGAAAACGTTTCGTTCTCCTTAGTCCGGCGCGCGTTGATTGATCAATAACCCGGAAAACCCGGCACGGCCAGGTAGGCACCACCTTACGTAGCAACCCTTGCAGATCGTTATCTACCACGCACACGTTCCTCGCATATTTATATTTTTCTGAGAAATTACTTTCGGATTTATTAAAATTTGATAATGACGCAGAATGCGACCCGAACGTTAAAAAGATAACCGTCTGGACAAGAGAAGGAAGAAAATGAAATATCCAAATGAAAGATATGAAAAAAATATAACAAGTATACAAGATCAGAAATTTTACATATTTACGATTAAATCGCGCTTTATTCTATCGCTGCAGTAAAAAATATTTGATTAACAATAGAAGAATAAAATGGCTTTTTAAGTATATTTATATTCAAATTAAACTAACGAGAAATAGCATGAATATTTATATTCATTAAACTTTTGTTGATGAAACTCTTATTGAGAAATGCTGTTCTTTTATTATCTACATTGCACAACAAGCTGAGCATTAAAATAGGGCATCAATGATATATCGATGAGCAATTAACATATTGTCTGACTGGCAAGAGTTTCATACTTCATAATAGTATTTTCATTATCGTGATTATAATATTGCTTAAAGGGGCATATATTACCTTAAGCAATATTTTATCCTATCCCAGACAGGTCAAAACGAAACTTTGCGATTTTTTTGATGGAAAGAGATAGAAAAGTTGCGTTTACTTCATTGAAAAGATCATAATCTTTTCTATTTGATATTTAATTTTCATAAAAAAATAATATAAAATGGTGTCACTATTCCTAGTTTTCCTAAATAATGTTTTTTTAAAAGTGGTGTTATGATTATACCATTGCTGTTCCCATAGGATTTATCAAAAAACAAAGTAACACAAATTTTATAAAATTAAAACCTAGATTTAGTGCTTGACGTAACCATTTTTTGAAATACTACGTTTGAACAAAATGATAATTGGTCAAAGTTAAGAAAGCGGTTTTTCACCATAAACTTTTGCTCGTTTCTTGGCTGCAAAAGCATCGTAAAAAAATCCTATAGCACTACTCTTTAGTGTCTAGAAAAAGTGTAAAATTGTAGTCGGTCGAACCGTCTTTAAGATCTAATGATCACGTATTTTTATAAATATGATAATGATTTAGAGAAATAAATAATAATTTTATATTATTTTTGATAACTTTATATTTTTTAATAAAATTTGAATGCCAAATACAGAAAAATATAAAAATATCTTTAAAATGGAATAAACACAACTTCTCTGTTTCTTTCCATTTTTCCATAAAAAACTCATGAAGTTAGACTCTCATTTTAACCTGTTTAGGTGTATAAGCCCCCTTAATCCTTTCGAATCTGAATTTTTGTGAGAAATCGTATCGTCTAATTATTTTCAAAGATTTGGAAGATTGCTAAATACACAGATGTCAAAACATAGAAATTCAAAATAGCGGATTTACTAGAAATAAAATATTAAATTGTAATAAAATTATTTATTATGGGCGTATAATTGAACGCATTTTGTCGTTTGCTTAACGCAATTAAAAAATTTTTTTATTATGGGCATTTATTCTTGCATTTATAAATATCAATCAATAACATTTATCAATAATTATTTTTTCAATCATGGAATTTGAAAAGTTTGAAAATTAAGGGGAAAATTATTTATCACGTATAGTATTATATAAATATCATGAGAAAAAAATATACTATCAGTTAAATTTGTATAATCGCTGTGAAAATAATACTGCAAATTATGTTTCGTGATTAGTCCGAGAATTTTCCACAATCTTACTATGTAAATTTTTTATATTTTATGATTATGTTTATATCACGATATTTTTTAGTTAAAGTTTAAACAATTTCCTTTTAAATAAGTCTTAAATAGCTCAATATTTATCAAAGTTATGATTTTTTAAAGACACTGGTACGACTGGTAAAACTTGGGTAAACTCAAGTTTTAATATAATTAAATAATTAAGACTATATCTTCATAGGTAGTGTGTTAAATAACGTATTTTTTACTTTATATTGTCTATATACACAGCCTTGGCCAAGAGTGTTAGCCACCTTATTTTTTTAAATACTTTTAACCGAAAGGATTTTAATAAAAATTAAAATGTAAATTATCTTTTATTTCAGAACCCTTTAAACTTATGTATAATAATGCCAATAATCAATATGAAATATTACAGATAAAAGAAAAATATTCCAGATAAACAAAAAAATATAGGTGCCTAATAATTTTAATCAAGGCTGAAGCTATTTATTATCATTCAAAATTTTATATTACACAAAATTTTATAATACACATTATAATAATTTTTTTACAAGCGTTTGCCATCGGTCACCAACGACTATTGGAGCGTCGCCGAAAAGTCACCGATGACCACCATAGCAGTCAACATGTTAAAATTGGCGTAAAAGTATATATCATGCTATAAAAGTGTCACCCACAAAAGAAAACTCGGATCAACAATGCTGCCCTTTTCTCTAAGATCCCCTTCGCTCTTGATCGTTTCCCTCGATCGTGTCCCTCGATTGTCGCGCTTAAAACGAAACTCTAGCCGTCGCGCCGCCGGTTTCCGATTGACGAGCTCCCACGAGCGTCGCTTACCTCGGAAACGTCGATAGAACGAGTCGAGTTATCGAGCATGGCAAGATATTATGTCGATGAGCCGCGCCGGCGGCCTTCTGAAACGGTTAACGAACGATCGTTCCGAGTATAGCTCCGCCCACGATTCGCGACGGTTGTCAGGCAATCATCCAGGGAACGGAGGGAATTCCACTGAATGTCTTCAGCAACGGGCGAGGCTCCTCTCCGCGTTCGCCAGGTCGAACCTACCCCCAAGTCCCACGGAGCTCCTAGTGTAACTTGCACCCTCTCGTCGGTACCTCGTCGGTGAATCGCTCGTCTATTTGCCCTCGACACCCTCGACTTGTTCAATTACTTGTTATACATTTAGATGTATAAGCCCCCTTAATCCTTTCGAATCTGAATTTTCGAATCACGAATCTTCAATCAATTGATATATTAAGAAAAAATTAAAAAGAGGAAATACACCGTGACGTTTCGTCCTTAAAGCCCTACGACAATCAGATTTAGTTTAAGGTCTGTTTTTTGACAAATTTCAAATAGTACATTACAATTATTGTCATTTGAAATTGTAATTTGTAAAATAGTACAAAGCTGTGAGAGAGTAGCTAGTATGCAAATATATTTCCCTATGAAAAATGGGCGAAGTTTCTTTCGCACTGACAAGAGCATTGAGCTCAGCGTTGTGTAGATTCGTGTTCGCTGTTTCGACAAGGCGAGTAGCATCTCCAGCTATTCTGTTGTAATTGTGAGAGAAGAGAATCTGAAATCGTCTAAAACGCCGGGTATCTGAATCTAAAATCGTCTGACGTGCTCTATCGCGAAAAGTGGTGCGGATTCTCGACATGCGGTCCACGAGAACGTGAACGCGGGGATATGAAGAATCCGATTGTCAAGTACCTCCTGGGGGAGGAAGTACCGACGAGGGAGGACTATACGGATTGGCACGAGAATGCTAAAGGCGAGAGATCGTGTCCGATGCTCGCCGTCGATGCCGTCGACGATCGCGACGAGCAGGACGAGGACGAGGCCGACGAGAGATAACGAAAGATGATGAAGGCGTTGTCGAGCAGCAGAGTGAGAGAACTTCAGGCCGTGCTGTTCCCGGTTCAACCCATCCCAGGTAAACTCTGACAATACACTGAGAGAAATCGTTTGGTAGTATAGTGATCAAATGAATTTTATAGTTACTGGTACCAAAAACTTTGTTACATTTAACAAAAAAATCAAAAACTTTTTGTAATTTGTTGTATGAAAATAATTATTTGGTTAAGACTACAAATTGTTTGGTTAAAACAACTATATATTTAATAACTATCATTATAAAATTCATTTGATCACTAATCAACCAAACTTTGGTTGATTTTACAAAACATTTCTTTCAGTGTAGTAGGATAATTGCCGGATGATGTAGAAATCAACGGCAAAATAAACAGTATCGTTGTTTATTCGACACAAATTAATTCCCTACTCTCTAAATCGGAATCAGTATTATTCACTGAAAGACAGTGAACAGCCCGATTTCAGTGGTATACTTATAATTATATCAAGCATTGATATAATTATACACTGATTGAGTGTATAATTATGTATAATTATATCAAGCAGTGATATAATTATACACTGATTCAAATTAGTGAGATCAGTGATAATACACTGTTTCCGATCAGTGAGAGTGCCCTCCTCTTAAGCTGAATCACTGAAAGACAGTGAATAATCACCGATGATCACAGTTATAAGTATAGCACTATAAATCAATAAGATTTCACTGATTCAGATTCAGAGCGTATAATACCTAAGTGAATTTTAATAAATATATAATAAATAGCAATCAATATTATATGTATAACATAGGATAAGTGATGTAAAATTTAGGTTTTTTGTCGATTATTCGGGTGGAATTTTATGTTTAATAGTAATTTTTGTGAATTTTATATTTTATTTTTATAATTTTTTAAACTGCGTTGATTTATTGTGCTCTTGAAATGCAGTTTTTATGCCAAAGAAATTTATATCAGATTGTTAAGTTGATTTTAAAATGGAGGAAAGAGTACGATACGCGATTCATAACGTATGATCGGCGAGGTCGCGAACCTACGGACATTGTACTCCATCGATCTTCTACCGTGTGCAACATACGATCGCGTTTAAGTCTTTTGAAACCTAACACCAATTCGCCGAACTTGCGACGTGCATTACCACCGATAATTCAATTTACTTCAATCGGTATGATTCACAATTTTTTAGTTCGTTTATAAAAGAACTTTTCTATTGAAATCGTTTTAGGATGTACGTGTCATATCTCACAACATTACTATTACAAATATAAAAATTTTATAGAATATAACGTTTGAGTATCTGTGTAAAATTTTAGCATAATTCATTTACTGGTTTAAAAGTTATTAAATTTTTGTTTGCTCCTAATTCTTAGATAAAATCGTGTAGTTTGCAGTACTTCTTTGCAAATTTGATCGGGAAGTAGCATTACCAATTAAATCAAAACTTTTACATATACTAATAAATAAATATTCATACAAAAATTTATTTAGATCCATTTACTCGTTCAAAAATTATTTATTTAAAATGGCACCAAAATATAGTAATTTTCGCTGCAAAAATTATTGTAAAATTAAACGAACTCACAGAGTGAAGTTCAATTTGAATTATGCCTGTGTGTCTCGTCTGGATTAATTATGTAGTGGTGCTTCTGCATCACGCTTTCGCTAACAGATTTTTAAAAACTCGCCAAAACAAAAAGAGTAACGCTCTACATTTCCGCGACAACCGCTCCCGTGTTTGACGGTCACTTCATTGTTGAGAAAGCAAATCGCCTAAACATCCTTTGAGCTTTAGGGGCTGGGCCTGAGCTGCGGGAGGGAAGGAAATCCGGACAAGACACATAGGCATAATTCAAATCGAACTTCACTCTGTGAGTTCGTTTGATTTTACAATTATACCTTGTTTGTCTCGTCCGGATTAATTATGTAGATGTTTAAAACCGGCGATTTGTCTCGTCAAAAAACTAAGAGGGCAATCTTTTTTTTGTTTTTTTTTAATAAATTTAAAAAGTCCGCTTTATTGTAATGTCATATCAGAGAAAAAATTCTAAATCAAGAAAGTTCTTAACTCAAGAAATA
>QKQZ01055063.1:0-14045 GCA_003595255.1 Solenopsis fugax | reverse complement strand
AGAGAGAGAGAGAGAGAGAGAGAGATACACACATTCTCTATCTTTATCTTTATTTACCTGGCAGAGATGAACTATGCCAGCTCATTTCAAGATAGCTTATCAGCAGATTAATTTACTTTGTCTTGCTTATATACTCGATATTATAATATACTGTTATGATGGTTGAAAAACTTATTTCTCTATACATCTCATTATAAAATGTTATTTTAATTGTAGCAGAACATTAAGTAATAAAAATATATGAAAGTATTTTCCTATTAATTTATATACAGTTATGATCAGTCGTACGTTAGGACCTGAATTTGGTGGCTCTATTGGCACTCTGTTTTTCATGGCCAATGTAGTATCCAGTGCGCTTTGTATTTCTGGATGTGCTGAGGGTTTGGTTGAAAACTTTGGTCCATCCGGTTATTTGAGCGGCAAAACTGGACTCATACCAGATGGCCGATGGTGGAGATTTTTATATTGTTCCATATTAAATACCGCTAATCTTGTAGTTTGTCTAATCGGAGCGGCAATGTTTGCAAAAACCAGTGTTGCGATTTTAGCAGTTGTCTGTATATGTTTGAGTAGTGTTTTTATTAGTTTCTTGACTCAGGGTGCAATGGAGGTAAATAATTTCATCTAAATATAAAAGAATATTTTGTTATATAGCTAATATATTTAATATTTTATTTGTAGCTGAATTTTAATTAACAAAGATTTATTATATTTTTAGATACCAATACCAGATGCAAATATGTTGGTACAAAATGTAACACAGCATGTAAACGGAAGTTACACAGGTCTTTTGTCTTCTACACTTTCCAGCAATCTTTATTCAAATTATAGTGCCGATTACTCAAGCGGAGGATCTATGACAGATTTTGCAAGCGTCTTTGGTGTATTGTTCAGTGGTGTAACAGGGATAATGGCCGGAGCAAACATGAGTGGTAAGTAAAATTATATATTAATATTTGATGTTATCACACACGCACTAACCATATGACAATTAATAGGTGAACTGAAAAATCCCGGTCGGAACATTCCACGTGGGACGTTATCTGCAGTACTATTTACATTTATATGCTATATTTTATTGTCTGTACTGACAGCTGCCACTACTAGCCGTTTTTTGCTGCAAAACAATTTTATGTACATGATGCCGATTAATATTTGGCCGCCATTTGTCGCCGTCGGTATTCTCACAGCTACGTTTAGCGCTGGTTTAAGCAATTTGATAGGTTCTAGCAGAGTATTGGAAGCATTGGCCAAAGATAATGTATTCGGTAAGTAATTAAATGACAATAAAAATTTAATTATATAATTAAATATCTTTGCCTTTTTCCTTGTCTTTAGGTTCGGGATTAAATTTTATCATACAAGGCACATGGCGCGGCAATCCAATAGCAGCGGTATTAACTTCGTGGATTTTAGTTCAGACAATCTTGCTTATTGGCTCGTTAAATACTATCGCACAAATTAATTCGGTACTGTTTCTTTTAAGTTATCTCGCTACAAATCTTGCGTGTCTTGGATTGGAACTTGCTAGTGCACCAAACTTTAGGTATTCTACTCAAGTCATCTGTTAAATTATGTGAATTACGATTAATATAATTTATCTTTCATATCTAAATTTCTTTTCTCTCTTCCCTTCAGGCCAACATTTAATTACTTCACGTGGCATACAGCGACCATAGGTCTTCTTGGAACACTGATAATGATGTTCATAATCAATAGCATTTACGCTTCCAGTAGCATAATTTTATGTTTAATATTGATCATTGTGCTACATTTATTCTCGCCAAGTAAAAATGCACCGTGGGGCAGTATATCTCAAGCATTGATATTCCATCAAGTCAGAAAATATTTGCTCATGTTGGATTCGCGCAAGGATCATGTCAAATTTTGGCGTCCGCAGATGTTATTGATGGTTGCGTCTCCACGTTCCGCGTGTCCTCTTATCGATTTCGTGAATGACTTGAAGAAAGGAGGACTGTATGTTATTGGACACGTGAAGGTTGGTGAATTTACCGGTCAAAATAACGATCCAACGATAGAGGAATATCCGCACTGGTTGAGTTTAGTCGACCATATGAGAGTTAAAGCTTTCATTGAATTGACTGTGACGAAAACGGTGCGCGAAGGCATGCAACATTTAATAAGACTATCTGGCATGGGTGCGATGAAACCAAATACGATCGTTCTTGGTTTTTATGATGAAGAAACGCCAAGAAACTTTTTCTTAGATTCTCAATACGCGACGACGATGTTTGAAAATAGTACAATGCTTCCGAATAACACTATATTCCCTCTAAGACAAGCAACGGGCGAAAAGAATCTAGATCCAGTTCAATATGTCGGTATGTGCTCGGATGTTCTGCGAATGAAGAAGAATTTATGTCTGTGTAGAAACTTTCATCTGTTAAATAAAGCACAATTAACGAAGTAAGTAGAAATTTATTGTCGCAAAAATATTTATATTATTACATAATAATACGTTTATTTACTTTTAGAAACTCAAATTTAAAATACATCGATGTATGGCCGGTCAACTTTTTCCAACCAACTGATCAAGATCCATTCGATACGACCTCGTTGTTCATGCTTCAACTCGCATGTATCATTAATATGGTACCCAGTTGGAAAAACCTACATCTCAGAGTGTTCCATTGCGAAACTGCGGATGGCAGTGAGAGCCTAAGTATCTCAGATTCTCCCAATTCTGTGAGCGAATACCCTAGAATTTCAAACGAGCACAGGATTCGAAAATCACTGAATTTGCTGAGAATCTCCGCATCGATTAAAAAAATCCCGGAATGGGGAGATCAGATCCGAGGATTAAAGGGTAGACCTTTGCTCGAACCAAAAAATCAATATGATTCAAGTACAGAGTCCAATAATGTTTTGAGTAACGTGTCTCGAGCTTATATATTGGGGTAAGCATTTTTTAACTCATTCCTTAATTACAATTTTTTTTAGAAAAGAAAAAGATATTATCTATTAATTTCAATTCTTAGCGTTAATCAACTGATAAGACAGTACTCTGCTCAAACTGCGACAACATTTATTTATTTGCCCGGCCCACCAACTTCAAACACTTGGGATGAGGATGACATGTACCGACAGTATCTACAATTGTTGACAGAATTAACTGTTGATTTACCACCGACAGTTTTAGTACACGGTGTTAGTGCTGTCACGTCAACTACCTTATAACAAAGTGAATAGATATGGAAATGATTAACATTCTCCATTGACAAGACGAAAATACTTCAGAAGATGGAAGAAATTATATGATTATATTTATTCCTTAAATTATGATATAATATTACTACTAATTTTTTAAAAAATTATTCAATGCACATAAATATCGGATATAACTATAATTTATCATATCTCTCGTAAGTAATGATTAATGATAATTATTTTACGAAATATAACGATAGTATTGCAAAGCAATAAGTATCGGTTTAAAATTAACAGGAAACTTTTTGTCACATCCGAAAGAAAGTTTAATGTTATAAGCTAAAATTTATTACTGTGATAACAAAAGTATTGTATAAGAAATTCTTCAAAGACAAATATTTTTTAAAAATGACTGCTAGACTAAAACTGTAAATATATTAATGGATTATAATTATATCTAATGAGAGCTTCCCAGCAAGAGACAAATCGACACAAGAATTTTGTTCTGTCTTTGTCTCTTACTAAATATAGTATCAAACAAAGGTGCAGAGTGCACTACTCCTGTGTTGATTTGTGTCACTTGCTGAAAAGCTCCCAATGTATCTTAATATATTCCACATGTAAAGTACCATTATACTGTATCACTCTTTTATATCTCATTTCATATTATCATGAATAATTCAGTAATAATTATGAATATTCAAATATATAAATAAAAATTTATTAATATTATTGAATATAATTATTAGAAATTTACTCCCAATAAATGAATCAATAGTATTTGGTATTTGCAAATGTTTCTACACTTAATAATATAAACGTTATAAATATTTTTGATAATGTATGTAGATAATACCTCGTCAGTGAAGAAACCTAAATTCATTTGGTCACGTGTATTCGCGCGCTTCGCTCTTCGCTCAATTCGGATCCGCCTTACGATTGCACACGCACGCGAATGTTGCGAATGCGTCGTAAAGGCCAATAAACGCCTCGCGAAGCGAAGTCGCGCGGCGTGAGCGCGAGAGGCGCGACGGCGTGACTCGCACTGACTGAACTGACTCGCACCACTCGCACTGCACGACTGTGTACGACTACTACGACTGCACTAGTGCACTGCACCAACTGCACAGTATTGGTGGAGCGAGGTTGTTGGAAGTGGTTGGAAGCTCGTCGTTCGAACATGGCAGCGGTGATCTCGGGACTTGTCTCGCGTGACGGTTGCCCGTGATTTCGGACGCCGATGAAACGACAATATGAACGTTAGGCCGGCCCGGCGAAGTAACTCGGGCCCGCTGATACGTCGACGGGGAACAAGGACGCGCTGGGATCATCGCGAACGAGCTTTCTGCAGGTGAGTCGCTCTTGACGGATTTTCCGCGGTTTACCACGCGTTTACCACGAAAAATTCTCGCGCACGCGAACGAGATGCAGGCTCGGCGAGACGAGGCTTCGATTCTCAATGGAATCCTTATAGTCTCGTTAAAATGTGACCAATTCGCGTAAATTGAATCTTGATATACAAGACGCAAGTCGCGCATTGCTGAATCGTAAGTATACTTGGATTGGTCGTCGCAGTCGGGACGACAGAATCGAAAAACGTTCGACTCATGTCGATATATCCATGACAGGCCGCTATGTCTAGAGGGGTGAGAGACGATTGATTGTCCATGCTTCTCTCTCCCCTCCCCTCTCCTCCCCCCTACCGTGACATTCTATTGTCGGTCGAGCGACACGCGGTTTACCGGGTTTATTCCGGCCGTCTCCGCCTCCGTACCCCCGTACCGTTAGTATCCCACGAGAAGCGTCCAAACGCCACGATAGTATTTTGTTAGAGGAGAGGAGGGAGGGTAGGAAGACAGTGACAATGTGAGGGGAAGGGGGGAGTCGGGAAGAGGGGAACGACGACTCGTAAGGGATGGATACGCGGGGTTACGTGCTATTCCGATACGCGTGTATCATGTCGCGTGCGCACTCCTACGCCACAAACAACGGTTCTCGCGTCTCGCATTCCGCTCTCGTCGGCGAGCCTCCCGATTAGGGAGCAGAAGCCAATGACAGGAATGGGATGCGGAGGCTCTAATCGGTACACACACACATTATATTTATATGCACGCGCTTGTATGTGCCTACATAAATATATACTAATGTATTTATATGGTGCGTGTGTGTGTACGCAATCGCGCGCGCGTGTATATTCATATATACACACACACACACACGTACGCGCGTATTTGTGTATACATATGCACGTATGGATATGAAATGACCTTGAATTTGACTATTTCATTGAATACATTTATGGGGTAGTCATCTTTTCATGTTGTCTTCTTAAGGGCTTCTAAATGCAAATAAATTTATTGAAGCTGCGCCAGACCTATTTATTATATTATAATTATGTTGCTATTTTTATTGAGACATGTAATTTTTATTTAAAAACGTGCAAAATTTTTATGTTATCTTACATTATTGATATATATGCGTGTGCGTGTGCGCGCGTGCGTGCGTGCGTGCGTGCGTGCGTGCGTGCGTGCGTGCGTGTGTGTGTGTGTGTGTGTGTGCGTGTGTGTATGTGTGTGTGTGTGTGTGAATACCTATATACACATACAACATTTGTAATTTTGCAATTATTACATTATACATTATAAAAATAAAAGCCTATCATAAATATCTGTTTTGTTTATTAACGGAAGCAGATCATGATCATTTAATGAAAATTGAGGATAATGGATGGTACACGAGCAGCAGAAGTATTGCCATTGCTGCAAGAACGTTTGGCAATACTACCCGGTGGACGGGATCGTAGGGGGGGACCTGTGCTTCTGTTTCCAAGCACGCCGAGACGCGAGCGTGCGAAACCTGAGGATTATAGACGTCTCTTACAGTATCTATTTGCCATCCCGAGTGATGAAGCCAGGGGCCTGCGATTTACCGTAATTGTGGATATGCGTGGTACAACGTGGGACTCTGTCAAACCTATTTTGAAGGTTTCTCTCTTTTTATGTTGTATTTATGTGAAATTATATGTGAATATCGAACGTAAAATTAATTTACTAATATCTTCAGGTGTTACACGAGCATTTTCATCGAACAGTTCACGTAGCTTTTCTTATTAAACCAGAAAACTTTTGGCAGAAGCAGAGAACTTCGTTGGGTAAGCAGAAGAAGTATAATTTTGAGGTAAGTAGATTAGAATTATTATGTTTATAGCTAATTATGCTCTTTTAACTATCATATTTGTATGTAGATGTTAACAAAGTGGTGAATCTGAAATACATTAATTTCAGATTAATACAATCAGCTTAGAGGCTCTTGTGAAAGTTATAGATCCTTCTCAGCTCACTGCAGATTTAGATGGATCCTTACAATACGATCATGCCCAGTGGATCGATACCAGATTAGTTGTAGAAGATTTTACATGGCAAGCGGCAGATCTTCTCGATCGATTAGACGATTTGCAAGAGGATCTCAGTCGAAATGACTTTGCTGACGATGTTACGGGAGCTAAGCACGGAATTGATCTGCATAATGAGATGAAAAAGAAAATTTTAAAAGTCCCAGTGGAAGATATCGAAGTTGTTGGACAACGCCTGCTTCAGCGATTTAACAATAGTTAGCTAACACTTAACTTTTCCTCGAATAAAAGCGACATAAAATAACATAATATAAAAATATTTTAAATGTGTGTTTTCAGGTGCAACAGCGACGGGTGGAGAAGGAGGAAGCATTGACAATGGCGCAGCAAGTTGCACAGATTCCGATGGACGAGCACTAGCTACCCTGGTTATTCAGCATTTGGATTCCGTGCACGCCGCGCAACAGCATCTGTTACAACTGTGGCACATCAAGAAGATGAAACTGGATCAGTGCTTTCAACTGCGATTATTCGAACAGGATTGCGAGAAGATGTTTGATTGGATTTGTCATAACCGAGAGGCGTTTCTCGCCAGTTACGTGGAAATTGGCCGTTCGTATCAGTTGGCTAAGAATTTGCAGGAGGAACATAAACACTTTACAATGAGCTCGATGAACGTTTACGTGAATATAAATAAAATCCTCACGATGGCTGGCAAATTGCTGGAGACGCAGCATTACGCGGCTGGACACGTACGAGCGGTAGCGGGACGTCTGGATCGAGCTTGGAAGGAGTTTGCCGCGGGTCTCGATGAACGTACCGCGGTACTCGGTTTAAGTGTAGTGTTTCACCATAAAGCGGAACAGTATGTCGATAACGTAGCTAGCTGGAGTCAAGCGTGTGAGATTAGTAATCTGCCCAGTGAAATTCCGGTGCTTGAATCTCACAGTCGCCAACATCAAACTCTTTACGAGGCAATGTGTCAGGCGTATACGGAGGTAAATTTTGTCCTACTCTTAGCATACGCTCTACCATACGATTATTCAATTCGACCGATTTCATCGTAACACGTTGGAAATGAACAGAGATTATTTTTGCGTATTGTAAATCGATCCAAATTTCATATATTTCTTTTTATTTACATTGTAAGTTTATATTTAACAGGTTTACAATGCATATCAAGCATTATTGAGCGGCCTGGGTTCAATGCTGCAAGTTTGTCATAATGTGAGCGCCCATTCTTCAGGGTCGGATACATTTTGCGTCGATTATGTACGAGAAATTCAATTTTTAAAGCTTTTGGCGATGGAATCCATTGCTCGCTTGGTACTTGGGTGCTATTGGAAATATCTATCCGCCAATTTTCTGCAATGATTAACATTTAAAGTAATTTCCTTATAACCCAGGCGTCTCAGTATTCTCAGACTTAGGCGTGTACAGGCATACGTTTGTTCATGATCAATATTTGTTACTGTATTCCTTACAGTATTTGTTATTCTATTGTTTTTTCAACTTCAATTAAAAGTTAATTTATATTATTTATTTAGCCCATTATATCATATAAAGCCATATATTCGAAATGGACATTGTATATACGAATGTTTCTTAAGTGGGATTGGGTAAAATTCTTATTTAGGTACATAGTACGAGTAAGAAGCTTCTTTACCAACTGGATCATCTTGTGCAAGTCTGTAATCAACCACAAGGAATTGACCATGTCGCCAGAAAACATGTACGTTAATTGGTGTTTAAAGGAACAATTATTGTTTTTCCTTTTTTGTTAAAGCCTCCCTTCGTGATTACGTCCCTGTGTGTTTAATTTTTTTAGAACACAAAGCTTAATTTATATTTATTAAGCTTTTAAAAAAAATGTTTATAATTGAGCGAAATAGTAAGTGCTTTCATTATTCTTCTATACAAACTGTTCTTTGCATGGAATATAAAGGGGGGATTATAAAGGAATATAAAGGGGCTATTATTTCAGTGGGATTAATATAGAGAAATAGGCTTGCTTGTATGCTGGAATAATATATAACTCTATGTAAAAAGCTCGTAGTATATCTTAGAATAATGATGTTTAATGATACTGATTGCATGCAGCATTATTTATTTGATTACTAGTTTATCTTCCAAAGCAATTTGTATTGTAATTCACGCTTTTGATATCTGAATTTACACAGAGTCAAGATGGACATAATATTGACAGTCATACCGGCACGAGTGGTAATCCAGCAGCTGATTACAGCGAAGGCGCATCTCACGTATTAGCTGTCATTCATCAGATTCTTGGTCATCATAGAGCACTAGAAGCCCGCTGGCACTCTCGCAAAGTCAAGTTGCATCAACGGCTTGCATTAAGGTACAAAAGTTATAAATTTTGCTATTGTAATTTTACTGTTATATCGATAGTAATACATGCAATTGTGATTTGCAGATTATTTCAAGAAGATGTAAAACAAGTTCTCGACTGGCTGACAAATCACGGTGAAGTCTTCATTAGGAAAAACACAGGCGTAGGTCGTAATCTGCAAAAAGCACGCGTTTATCAAAAAAGCCATGAACATTTTGAAAATGTTGCTCAGGTGATTGTTTTTTTTTTTTTTATAGTATACATTCCAAGATATGATTTTTTTTAAATGTATATACATATATTTAGTATATTTAACGTTTCTACTGTTTATAGAATACTTACACAAATGCGACTAAACTTTTGACTGCTGCCGAGGAACTTGCTCATACAGGGGAATGCGCACCTGATGAAATATATGCAGTAGCACAAGAGTTGGAGGCTCACGTTAGTAGTTTTGCAGCGAGGGTCGAGCAACGGCGTCGTAGATTAGATTTGGCAGTGGTGTTTTATACTCACGAAAAAGAGGTACAGATTTTCATTTTTTACAGATTGGTTACGTGTGCCTTAACACATAAGATTGTTTATACAAAGCATAGTAATCTGTAAAGTGTGCAGGCACATGCTCATGTATACGCATGCACATGTACGATATTACATTTTCAATGTGATATGTTTCACAGCTCACCGGTTGGGTAGATGAGTTACGTCAAGAATTGCAACAGGATGAGGTCGCGGAAAACTTGGAGACTGCGGAAAGATTGCTGGAACAATGCGCGCAGCATAGATCGTCCTGCCTCGAGGCGTGCGCTTCGACAATAGCTCAAGGCGAAGCTCTGCTGCAAGAGCTCCGCGAGGCAACCGATGCGCCCGACACTACCGGCTCGATATCGGCAGTGGAATCAGCGTTGGACAGACTGGCAAGCTTGAGACAAGAATTGGAAGACTTGTGGGCTACTAAAAAGCTGAGGTTAGAATTGTGCCTGCGATTACGCGTTTTCGAGCGCGACGCGCTGGAGGCTAGCGGTCAACTGGAGATGTGGGCACAAGAGCTACAGGGCCCACCGCGAGAGGGTTCTCCCGAGCAACTGCTGCGCGTGCACAACGACGGAGTCGCTCATATGCAAAATACCGCTTTCCAAATTTTGCACCGTGGCCAAGAATTGGCGCAAGTTTTGGAGGAAGCAGGAGTGTGTATCATGGCGGACGGTCAGCATAGCGCTTCGGCACGAGTGCAGGTGCTTCTCGAGTTCCTGAATGAGAGAGAATTGGATGCGGAGGATCTCGCGGA
The DNA here is from genome assembly GCA_003595255.1 of Solenopsis fugax. Taxonomy (NCBI): domain Eukaryota; kingdom Metazoa; phylum Arthropoda; class Insecta; order Hymenoptera; family Formicidae; genus Solenopsis; species Solenopsis fugax. The sequence continues at coordinate 3,887 of QKQZ01055063.1, read as the reverse complement.
GATGCGAAGGGTACGACTTGAGCAGGCTTCTCAATTATTGCAACTGCAGACGGATGCTTCTCATGTGATTAAGTGGATACGAAATGGCGAGTCGATATTATTGGCTTCGCTGAGGATACCAGACGATTTTGAAGACGCCGATCAATTGGGAAAGGAACACTATCATTTCCAACTCGCTATAACAAATACTCATGCGTCCGCCGTTCAAGTGAAGCATAAAGCGGACGCTTTAATAAACGGGAATCATTACGATCCCAAAAGTATCAGGGAAGTTGCGGAAGATGTGACTAAACGGTGGCAGCAACTAGTGACCTGTGCGGAAGAACGACATAAATTAATTACTGCTAGTCTAAACTTTTACAAAACGGTGGACTCTGTACGTTCGGTTCTCGATAGTTTAGAACTACAATACAATGTGGATGACGATTGGTGTGCCGACGGAGAAAAAGCTGCCGGAATACCAGCGAACATTACCAGGCATCAAGAGCAAAAGGAAGCCTTTCTCAAGGCGTGCACGCTGGTACGACGAACCGGAGAAACCTTCTTAAAGTATATCAATCGTAGTCTGCAATTTTATAGCTATCACGCTAATAGCGCAGGTTCCGCGAACAAAGTCAAAAATATTTTAGAGGAGTTAGTCGGTAAAGAGAACAAAGTGCTCGAATATTGGACGCAGCGAAAGAAGCGCTTAGATCAATGTCATCAGTATGTTTTGTTCGAACGTAGTGCAAAACAGGCTCTCGAATGGATAAAAGAAACGGGGGAATTGTATTTAGCGACACATACCAACGTCGGTAAGAATCGCATCGAAAACGAACAATTGTTGCAAGAGCATATCGAGTTTAAGGGTGCAGCGAAAGAAACGAGAGAAAGAGTGAAATTGTTGATTCAACTCGCTGACAATTTAGTTGAGAGGGGTCATGCTCATGCCGCGGCGATCAAGCAGGCCGTTGCCGAGGTCGATCAGCGAGACAAGGACTTTAGCACGCGAATGGATTGTTACAAAACGCAAATCGAAGGTGATCTAGGTATTCAACCTGACGAGATGCACCGAGAGCTCTCTATCGATCGCAATTCAGATCCGTTGCTGGAAGAGAAAATCAAGGGTAAAGATCTGAAAGAATTGAACGAGGAGAAAAGAAGATCTGCGCGAAGGAAAGAGTTCATTATGGCTGAACTCTTACAAACCGAACGTACATATGTGAAAGATTTGGAAACTTGTATTCGTTGCTTCCTGGACGAGACACGATGTGGCAAGGGAAACGTTCCAATGGGTCTACAAAGTCGGGAATCGATCATTTTTAGCAATATAGAAGAGATACATCAGTTTCACAGCAATGTATTTCTACGCGAGCTAGAAAAGTATGAAACTATGCCAGAGGATGTGGGACATTGTTTTGTAGTATGGGTGAGTATTCTGCAAATATTAAATCAATATTAGGAATGTAATTTTTTACATATACCATGTAATATTTATTTGATTTTGGCAGGCACCTAAATTTGACATGTACGTAACTTACTGTAAGAATAAACCTGAGAGCAATCAACTGTTAATAACGCACAGTGGAACATGGTTTGAGGAATTGCAAAGAAAACATAGAGTAGAACATCCTATCGCTGCATATCTAATTAAACCTGTACAGAGAATTACCAAGTATCAGCTGCTACTTAAGGACTTACAGGTATCTAGTGTTATACGTCTCATTAGCTTGTGATATAGTTTTAAATTGATGATGTACATATCCTCTTGGGTTTTTTTTCCTCAGGCTTGTTGCCAAGAGGGACAGGGCGAAATAAAAGAGGGATTAGAAGTGATGTTAAATGTGCCTAAAAAAGCTAACGATGCCTTACACTTAAGTCTACTGGAAGGTTGCGACGTTAGTATAGATGCGCTCGGTGACGTTGTATTGCAAGATTCGTTCACAGTATGGGACCCAAAACAGTTGATCAGGAAAGGAAGAGATCGTCACATATTTCTTTTCGAATTATATCTTCTCTTTACAAAGGAAGTGAAGGATTCCGCAGGAAAGGTTTGCACACAACTTTGTTTTTGTTGTTAAATAGAATTACGTGCGTGCGTGCGTGCGTGCGTGCGTGCGTGCGTGCGTGCGTGCGTGCGTGCGTGCGTGCGTATGTGTGTGTATATATTAATATCGATCATTATAATCTAGGTGAAGTATGTTTATAAAAATCGCCTGTTGACTTCCGAGTTGGGCGTGACCGAGCATATCGAAGGCGACGAATGCAAATTCGCGGTATGGACAGGACGGGCACCGACCAGCGACACACGCGTAGTATTGCGGGCAAACTCGATGGACGCGAAGCAGCTGTGGGTGATGCGGTTACGCGAGGTGATACAGGAAACCTTTTTGGGCAAAAATATGCCCAAGAGCCCCGCTAAAAAGAGTTCCAGTCAACGCTCCAGCAGAGATCTGGAGGAATGCGCATCTTTGGATGAGAGTGTGGAGAATCTCGACAGAAACTCCTTGGCTTCCTTCGGTTCGACTAATACTACGGATTCTGATAAGGTAAAGTACAATTACTAGAAATTTTTTAAATATCAAAATTTTTATCCGATTCGTGAAACCTTACACAAGATGTATATAACTTGAAATTTTATTACACTAAAAATAGAGCTTGATAAAAACCGTAATCGGTAAACTCTTATTATAGCATAAGAAAGATTAAATTGGAAAAATTATGTGATAATTAACATCATACAGAAGCATGCTTTTCATGGTGATGTAATTAATTTTTAACATAATGTAGAATAATGTTAGTCTCTGATTTAATAACGAAAAATCGAAAAGTGGCTCACAATTATTTTAAATAAATAGATAATTTATTTTTATTGTCTTAATCAATTTTTTTTTGCATAGTTTTAAAGATTATTAGATATGCTTTCACATGTTTAGCTAATAAAACCTCCAATCTCAATCGTTATCAATTATCGCCCAATAATATTTCTATATTTTGCGGTTAATTTTCAATATACTACGTTTAGTATTTTATACAACCGCTATATTATTTTTATTTAGAACATATAGAACTTGCTATGCTTCACAATACAGAGCAAACTAGTTTCCAAAATGATGATTCATCAATGATTGCTGCATTACTCCAATCTCGAATATTTGTTTGTCTGAGTTTTCGAGCTTATCGCTTTTCGATTGTGTTTTTACAAGATTAATAGCTTCAACTCGCTTTGTGTCATAAGTACGTGTTAGGAAATAGTAATGAAAAAGTATATTGATCTTTCAAGTTATATACAAATTTTTTAAATTAAGGCAAAGATAATTTTCCACGTACTTAACAAACTATATTATATAGGCGAATGGAAAGTCTGTGGATCCATGGAATCATACAATCATACAAATTCTGTGCGAAGGACAAGTGTAGCTAATCGTCAATCATTCACCCTTCATATCCTACCTTGGCGATCCTTACATTTGTCTTCAAGATCCAGATTGTAAATATTTTCCTTTGAAGCTGGTAAAAAACTGTCTCGCTCTCAGAACAATTGATTTCGAAATCGACGACGACTGCTATTAGTCCCGATCCACCTGGTTTCTCTCGAGTTGGCCCTCTCCGCGAGAGGGATGGCGAGGCGCGTGCGAGGCCATGGAGGCCAGTACTCGCGCAGGGTTGGGTGGGGCGCGAGTTGGGTTGGGTTAGTTATAATCTCGTCACTCCGCACGGTTGGGAGGCTGACGATCAGTACGGGCGCGACTCCCGGGTCGGATGGATCCACTTAAGGGTCTACCGTTGATCGCGAGACGTTGGGCGAATCGGTAAAGCCCTGACCTTCTTGCTGGAAGGAAGGAGGGAAGGAAAGAAGGAAGAAGGAAGGAAGGAAGGAAGGAAGGAAGGAAGGAAGGAAGGAAGGA
>QKQZ01055062.1:0-11544 GCA_003595255.1 Solenopsis fugax | reverse complement strand
TTATTTGTAGAAGATAATTCCCCAATTGTACTATCTAATGCTACATTTTTTTCTGAGTGTACAGTTGCATTAACTAAATACATAGAAACAGTTATTTTATTTCCCGTACTATTCTGATATTAATAGTTTTAATTATTATAATACAACTTCTTCATATTTGACAGAATTATACATACAAGGTTATTTGTACTAACATTATAGCAATAATAACTATAAAAATGAACTTTCTAACTTTTTAACCATGCAATTATAGTTGCAAATACCATATATTTTTCTCTCAATGTAGTATACACATCATGACATGTGTGCTATTATCTATTTTTTTTGTTCAAGATCTCGGTTCGAAAAACACAAACATATTTGAAATCGATGTTAATTTATGTAATACATGTTATCCAATCTCTGTGCTACAGATCGCTGCGCGTTCCGTTAAAACTTTTATAAAAAAAAAAGAAATTGTGTCACGCTTTTTTCTATGCAGACACAATACAACTTTTTCACGTTTGCCTCTCTCTTTCTTCTGGAAGTGACACAACATTGCAGATCGGACAGCCGCGAGAGAATTTTATTTCTGCTTACAAATTTCTGTTTTATTTTCGGTCCGCTACACGCGCGCGCGAGCCATCAGCGTACGGGATTTACCTTTTTCTTCCTCCTCCTCTCTTTTCATTATTTTTTTTTTTTCCTCAAGCGCACAACACGTATTTCAGACGCGATGACGCGATTGATTTAATTAAAAAATCACGTCGCCGGGTTAGTGTCATCGGAAATCGATGAGCGCGATTGCGCGGGATGCTTGAAAAGTTATACGCTTCTCTTTCCCTCTCTTTCTCTTTTTCATTCTCGATGTGATTTTATTTCTCGTCATTTTTCTAGCATTTGTTCGGCGAACGAGCGAGCCGCGCTCGCGTCGTTATATCGCACAACGACGTCCGGCGAAATCGTTGGGATTCCATTGAGCTCGCCCCGCTGGGTTCATAGGAAGGGGATAGAACTGTAGCGGTTGCATAACATGGCAAGAATTTGCGGGATACGTTCCGCGGATGCGCTCGCAATTTTTGTTCCGTTCGCGAATGCACGGAGCTCTTGTATTTTTACCCGCTGGTCTAGACACTTCGGTTATCGATATGCTTTTCTCTGCAAATAGCATTGTCTACTAATCACCTTGATTGTCTTCTTCAACCGGTTATTGCGAGAAACACAATTATCAAGAGCGACAGCGAGGAAAGTTAGAGATCACGTTAATTGTCAACTTGCAATCGCAAGCACGATTTTAATTGAATATCTGCGAAAATCGGATAACACGGTTATTGATAAAATAATTACAGTTTGAGTGATTAGGAAAATATATAAAACGCAGAAACATATACATGTGTGTAACAAAATAATGTGATAAAAATTTCTATTCGCTTCCAATATTTTCCTGGATTTTCACGATGCATCTTTCCTCCTGAAAACTACGGAGCATACGGAGGTCGAACTTCCCAATTAGTCGTCGGATTTGAGATGGCAGTCCGCTTACGAGCGGAAAGCATCTGGCACAGATTAGACAAGAGTCCCACTCGTATTGCGAAAGGCGCTTTTGTTTTTAAAACAAACCGGAGTAGAAAGCGGTTGATCCACCTTAAAACATGTGCCAATTACGAAACTCTGACGAAAGAAGAAGAAGAAGAAGAAGAAGAGAGAAGAAAGAGACAGAGGAGAAGCTCGCGAAAGAAGGAATGGCAAAGAGAGCTAAATCTATCGATCGCTCGGTTGACTTCCGCCCGAGGGAAGCCGACAGTTTCCCTAAGTATCTAATAGTCGGATTAAGCTCGGCTTTGTCGAGGAGGACCGAGGCATTAAAAGCTAGGTAAGCGTGGGTATATCGGGACTCAAAGAAGGTAGTGCATCGGAAATCGATTGCCGTCTAAACGGTCGTCGTCACTTCTCCGCGTGCTTAAACATAATATAATATACCGCCCGTGAACGATAGCGCCGGGCGACGACATTAAAAATGACGCTCCGGCTGAGCGCGTTAATCGAACACGGCAGTCTCCATAAATCAACTCGCTGTACTATCTTTTCGCGTGGCTGATTGTCTACGTCGCGCCCTGTAAAGAGGATGTGCATAATCAAGAGGACATTAATTTCATGTAAAACTACTTTTTGCAAGCCTTGTCTGCGATATCGCAGGAGATAACAGGTGATGGAATCATCGTTGGAGGTCCTTTCACACTACATGAGATATTCGTTGAGATTTTGTACAGGGTGTCCCGAAATATTTGAGATTGATAAAGTTACATCATAAATTAGTATAATAATAAATGTACACACTATTTTTTTTTATTAGTAAAGTAGTTTTTTTGTACATAAAGGTTTATTGTATAAACAATCATATTTGTTCGTGTATCGTACGTGCAATGGTACAAACAGATGTCTTTTTATGATTGGTTATACAATAAACTTTTATACTTCAAAAATTATTTTATGAATAAAAAATGGTAAGCTGCTTGATTTTTTACTAACTTTCATGCCATAATCATATTATCCTCAAATTTCGAGACACCCTATAAACTAGCAGAAACAAAAGTTCGATCAATTTCTCTAGAGAAAAAAGTCTTCAATATCGACATAAGTCTCCCAAAGCGACATCTCCTTATTTATTGGAAATTAAATATTGCATTTTATTAATAATAATGAATATATGATCTACTGAGATAATTAAAGAAGAAAAATCTATAGTTTATATTTCATTGGCTTCTTTCTATATAAAATCTGTTAAAAATGAATTTTTCAAAAGCAAGAATTAAATTTTCACGATTTTTTAATCACATTGCACAGTTTAAGTAATAATTAATGTTATTGATAATATGGGATTATTTTACATGTCCTAAAATTATTTTATTTATATTTCTCTCTTTTTATCTTTCTTATAGTGCGGTTTTAAATATATTATAAACCCTTATATACATACATATTAAATTGTAAGTATTTTGTACAAATGACACATATTAAAGGAAGAGAAAAAGAAAATGTAGCATTATGACATACTATGTCGACTTATTTTGTTAAAAGCTCATTTTTGCTTATGAAAATGTAATTATTGCAAAATTTGAACATTTATCCCGGTATTCACAGTCGTAAATAATTTTCAATCTTTGATTAAAAGCGTAATTAATTACAGATTCATTCATACTTTAATTCATTTTTTTCTTTCAATCGAAGATTAAAAATTATTTACGACTATGAATACCAGCCTCAAAGAAAAATTCATAATGGCAATTATAAAAATGACAACTATACAAGTTTTTTATGTTGACTTAATGTTGATAGTTCAATAAACTATTTTGTAGTTACAGCAAAGTTTTAATTGCAAAAACTATAAAATAAATAGTTTGAGGCTGGTATTCATAGTCGTAAATAATTTTTAATCTTCGATTGAAAGAAAAAAATGAATGAAAGTATGAATGAATCTGCCATTAATTACGCTTTTAATCAAAGATTGAAAATTATTTACGACTGTGAATACCGGTAACAATATTCGTGCAATTATTAGTTTATAGTGAAATAGCACCTCAACTATAATTACATAGATTGTGTAGATTATACTAAAATACGATAAATTATGACAATTATTTCCAGTTTACGTACGATCGATTAAGTAAACGACCGAAATAACTGTGATAGCAGTATAGGAGTCTAAATGCTCGGAATGAGAACGTGGGATCCAAAGCTTGAATCACAGTTAATTCAATTTCCGTCGCTTACATTTGCATTAATATTTCTCTATTTTTATCCAATAATTTTGCTATAAATGGTTAATATTACTGTATTCTTTTAGCTCATATAATTTGTTTTTATTACAACTTTGTAAAACATAGTTGAGATGCTATTTGTTCACAAATTTATAGTTACTGATGCAATTTTTTTCTCGGAGTGAACCGATATAAAAACTGATATATCATCTAATAAAAGACACTTCCTAGTTTGTATTTATGCTTCTAAAATTTTATTTTTAGTTTTTGGTTAAGAAATCCAATAACAAAGTGATGTCAGTGTTAGTGATCTTCTTCTCTTAATAAAGATTAAATAAGATAACTATTATCGAAAATGAACAAGTTTTAAGAACCTCTAGGGTAAAAGAAGCATAAATTTCATTTCTTTACTATGCGATCAATCTTCCATTTATGAAAACTTATTTTACGTCTAATCTCACTATGAATATCTATATATTAAAAAATAATTTACTTTCCATTCTTATTTCACTCATAAATATTTAAAAACGCTGATAGATAGAAGGAAATCGTGCGTGCCACAATTCCATTTTCTACGGATATCTCAATTCTCCTCGAAAAGGAGGATCCTTGCAGATAGAGAGGCTTTTTCGCTCGAGGCTCGACATACACTTTCTATAGAGTGTACAAGTTCCCACGTGCCTTCTCTCGAAATTGAACGAGAAATACAGGCAGCGGCGTCGAAGCAAATTCGTTTCCCACTGGACCATCAGCTATTTGCGGTCAGTTAAAAGGCCACCTTAAGTGCATGTTAAAAGTGCTGCTCCCTACGTGCTTGTTACACACGTACGTGTGTGCTCTCTGCAGGAGGAGCAGTAAAACACGGGCACACGAACGCAAAAAGCCGTTGCAACGCTGATATGTTCCGGCGTCGATGTGTATCACGTAGTTATTGCTACTCTAGGTACTTTATCAGAAATACGATTTACTTACTAATCTCGAAGCATTCTCGCCGCACACCTACTCATGAACTCATGCAGCTGCGATCGCGCAATCTCCCTTCGAACGCTACGTGCCATAAATTTTTGTGCTAGCACGTAGGTAGCAATCACTTCGAGTTATCTCGAGTATTGCGTACGATGCCATCAGCGATACCCACCTTGATATCAGCAATGATATCGCCCGACTACTCGCGCGAAATCGTATTAATTGAAGTTTCCAAGTGAGCGCGAATGTCAATCTTGTCTCGGGTGGACGATTCCCCGCCCTCAGAGACGAATTAACCAGCGGCACAATTATTGCGAGGAAAACGACGGCGGCGGCGCGCTTCTCGGATGGAAAGCTACCAATCCGCGAGTTAATTACGGGCGGGGACGACGAAGTTCCCCTCTCGATTGCTCGTTAAAGCTTTTGATAGATGGATTAAATCCTCCCGCCGCGCCACCGCGAGGGTCGCTCAAGGATCTCCCCGCCGGAAAATAGTCAGTCGCGCACATCCCGACATTGAAAGCCGATTTGAAAATTGGAGCTAAATAATTCCGACCGATTTTTGCAACGACACGTCACATCGAGACGCTTTGCGCTTTATTTCAATCGGAGCTTCCTTTGGCTCTGTGTGTGTATGTGTGTGCGCATTGCAGTGCGGCTTGACACAACATAAAAACGATATCCGCTCGCGGCGACAATTTAATTAATCGCACGTTGTTTAGGTCCTCCTCGATTCGCGGCCCGCGGCGATATCTGTCATAAACATTTATGTCGCTACGAACGCTGTACACGCGCGCGGACTTGACGTTAATTAATTACACTGCTTTGTGCCTACATAGGGTGCGTTAATAAATATGGAAATACTGAGACCCGTTAAATCGACGCGCAATCAATATTCCACGTAGGAATCATCGGGTTGAAAGCATGTCGATATTAATAATAATAGATGCATACGTTTATCTTGCCTATTAGATTCTTAACATTTTCCGGATTATTCCCTCGTGACGGTTCTAATGCAACGTCGGTTGAAAGATCGATCGAATAATTCACGCATATTACTACTCGTTACTACCAATATTAACCACGAAATCACTACCCATAGCGCATTAAAGCTCAATAATGTGACAAAGGGTAAAATGACAATGTAAAATTTGCGACGAAAATGATCACTTTGATCTACTTAATATCAAAGCTCTCATCGTATAATAGTACGATAATTCATACAACGTACAACGCAATCCAAATATCTTTCTCTCTCTCATTAACAACGAAAAAGTAAAATTCATTCTTCATTTTGTTTACTCAAATTTTGTAAAAGAATTCGCTGAGAATTTCCAGATTCTCCAGAAATTTTATTAAACATTCCAGGTAAGACTAGAGAATTTATTAATGTAGCTTTTAGATAAATTTGTTTTATTACACGATTCTTTGAATTGTTCGGTAATCAAGCACAAAGAAAAGCCAGAGTTTAAATTTGAAAAAGTACAAAAATAACATGAACTAAATAGAATAAAATGATAATATCTCGTAATGCATCTAACTCATCGAAAATACAGAATTCGAAAAATAATAGAACACAATTATTTAAAACGGTAAAATATATAGTTATTATTTATGAATTATATTTGTGCATACACAGTTTAGATGAAACTGTAAATTGAGTGATGTATATTACGGAATTATACACCAAGGACTATGTATCAAGTTCTTAGTTACACATTCTACATGGATGTATATGCTATATTTATTGCTAATCAATTGGCCATAATTATGCAAGAAACATCCAACCCACAAAATTATAATTTTTTAATTATTTTAATCAGTAGGTAATCCGTACATTTTTCTACATTAAACAACAAAGAACCAAGCTTAAATGTGCCTAAAATTAACAAAAAACAATTTTACCTGCATTTTTAAACCACATCAAATATTATTTGCATTTTTCTTGAAACGGACTTTATATGGGTTAGACGTTTCTTGCTCAACTATGGCCAATTATCGACATTTTGCATTATTAAGAAAAATTATCCAAAAATAATTTTACATAAAAAGATAGCAATTTATCAAATTCTATTTTTAGGGGAGGGTGAGAGTGAATGCAAACTCCGCCAGTGTCGTTAAGGGCATGGTATAAAAAGAAAGGTGAACCATTCTATTGGATGCGTAGTGGATTGAAGGTAATGGAGATCTTGTCAGCCACAAAGTGTCACATATGTCTTGTGGCCGACAGAGTGTCATATGTGCAATAATTCGCGCCGCAAATTAGCTCAATTTCTGATTGATCGAGAGTCACGGACCTTCATCATTATGCGCAATGGTTCATTTTTGTTTTTACACCATAGTTAAGGGTTAACCGATAATGTTAAGAGAACGTTTTTTTTTTCAGCCAACGCGGAACGCGTTTTATAGAAGAGTCGATTATATTGTTTATACGCATTGGCTGAAAAAGATGAAACACTCTCTTAATATCATACTAACAATTATTGCGAAAGACTACCATGTGCTTCGGTAATCGAATTGGCTAAGACGTCTGCACGGAAATTGGGAAGATTTAAGTTCAAACCCTGGCCGTGATAATATTTTTCGCAACAAATCCTTACAGTTTCGGGGGAATCATAGAGATTGCTAATTGGCATCAAAATTATTAAATTTATTATAATAACAATTTAATGTTCGTGATATTCATTTCTGGGTCTACTTAATAGTTGTTAGGGAGAACTTGTAATTGTATATAAATTCATCTAGAAAATTATTATTGAGCACCAAGATCCGCTTTCGACCGGCAATGCCAATTTCTTAATTTAAATATTTTAATTACTAATTGTGAATTGAGTCAATTAACTTTTATTTCTTTGTTAATATTTCAAATACTCAAAAATACCTACGAAAACTTGTTTTTTTTTTTCGATTCTCAAGCGGTCATATTAAATTTGTCATTTTGAGTTTTAAATTTCTGATATCAAATTTGAATTCAGCGAACACAAAAACCCCTTACAACAAATCTTCAGACGATTTGTCAATTTATAAATTTTGACATATTACGGTAGAGGACGGGAAGTCGATATATTGACCCCGAAACAATGTCATGCTTCGGGGCAAGGAATATAATGAATTGTAATAAGTTACTTAAAGAAAAACTGTAAGATTTTAAAGATAAACCTAGCCGTCCTCTAAAGGTTGAATGATCTACTCATTAAGAATTCCCTGCAAATTATCCTCGGTCCTTTATCCGTATCGAGTGACACGCTCCCATCAAAATTGAACATACTGTAATTTAGTAGTTCAGTAACGGAGATGTTCGCTAAGGACGTTTAGATAACCTTCGCTTTCCCGATCGCGCAAAAGCCGAAATTTACTGCTGTCCCGTTTTGCCACGACACGTTTACGACTCCATTCGAACTGCACGTCTTCTCAATGATGTCTTGTTCCGCGCTTTCGGCGAGAGTAACTTTAGTATATATCACATGTTTTACGACCTCCGTCTTCTCTCCGAATTTTGCGAGAATCTCGCGTGGATTAGCGATATAACTGTATTAGGGTAATATCCTTTGCTTCTAGAGCACCTCATTTTGCAAATGCTATGAAAGTGATAAACATGCTTCCCTCATTTTACCTTTTTAAAAATCGACTGGTTTGTTAACGTTGATCCGCGCAGACCAATTAAGAGCTACGCTGATGATTGCGAGCGGTACTTCGGCCGCAAACACCAGCTTTCCCTCTTCCTTCCTTCGTTATAGTTGACTGCAGCGTTTGCGCTTCATGCGACAGATCACTTTATGATCGTGCATGTCGCGAATGACAAACAACGGCCATAAATAGCTCGTCAAGAATTGATAAATCGTGTAATATGTATACAGCGACATTGCAACAATGTAACGACCGGGGCTGGCAAAGTGCGCCCACAAAGGCACAATAGCCTGCCCTATTATGTCGAAATTTCGCGTTAAAGTGACCTTATAAACGCGCTATAATTCAATAATGTAAAATGTTGTAAAAAATACACAAAAAGTATTTAAGAGCCACCTTTCGCAAATTAGATTGAACTTTCATTGCGCGGTAATAAACATTTTGAAAGCTTGAAAATATTTATTATTTTTGTAATTAACTTGTGAAAAATAAATGGATGCGAGATATAATTATCTTTTTTCCCAATGTGATTTAGTTTTTTCGTAATTAACCACGACGAAAGGATTTCGCGACTTTTGCGAAAGATTTGTGGTGAATCTGAGAATAGTAATTACATTCTCAGTGATAATCGGTCGAAGTTTCGCCCGGTAGAGATGCCAAGCCGCATAGCTAATACGGTGCAACTCGCTACATTCTGGCAAGTCATATTTATGACTGCAAGTAATTTCCACGAACTGCAATTACAACTTCCAAGTTTGAACGTTGAAATATGTGGTCTTATATGAGGTGGCCATATTGGAAATATAATAGAATTAGTAACATCGCGCAACCTCGGCATCGCGCGTTTATAATGCGCAGCGAAAAATTAAAAAAACACGCCAGACACGCGGTGATCGTGCATGAGCGTCGACAGAGCGGAATGAGTTCGCTGATGGGCTATTTCAGCGGATTTGCAAGAGATTATAGAGCAATATCAATATGTAAAAACTGACGCAAGAGTGATTTATATTTTAAAATTTGAACAGTCGCAGCAACATCTCATTACACTAATTGGAGAATCGTTTCACGACGTGGCAACAAGTCGGAGAAGCCCTTACGAATAAACGAACCAATAAATGGTTGCTTTAATTATTTTCCTCTCAAGTGATTTCGGTATCTTGTAGAAGAGGAAAGTCGTCAATAATAGACTTTCTAAAGCGGCACCCTCTTATTTCTCGGAAACATTGTACTGTATTAATATTGTATTAATAAAAACATCTGCTTAGATAATTAAAAAAAAATAAAAACCCAGTTTATATATTCATACATAGCTGATTTTCTACATAAAATCGGATAAAAACGTGATTTTGAAAAGCGAGAATACTTAAAATTTGTTCGATTTTCTCTTGCAAATTGNTTGCAAATTGCATAATTTAAACAATAGTGAATATATTATTGATAATATTAGATCATTTTACATGTTTGTAGCTTCCTAAAACTGTTTTGTTTATATTTTTCTCTTTAACATTTTCTTCGTAGTGCGATTTGAAACATAAAACCAGAACCGCTGTGCTGCGTAAACCGGTACACTTCTTCGTGATAATTGACAATAACTACGATATCTTCAACTACAATGTTGACAAATGTTTCATGAATTTTTGTCACATTTTCTTTAATATCAAAAGGTAAATAACGTTAAACACAACTGATAAGGTATTAAAAAAAACGTATAAAGTAAGATAGTTCAATTCTAGCTACTTTTATTTTATACTTTATTATTTAACACCTAAAAATATATTTATTACTTAATTCATTAATATTTTTTAATTAACTCTTTCTCTTTGAGATTGCGTCCGAATTTTGTCATTATACTAACTACTATGCCAGTTTTGAAACTAAATTTCTGAGACGCTCTTTTTGGATTATATATTGCGAAAACTGTAATTATTACAAAATACGAAACAGTATTATAAAAATTGTTATGACATTGATAGAAAACACTTTCCAGTTTGTATTCATGTTTTTAAAGTTTTATTTTTAGCTTTTGATTAAGAAATTGTTTTATCCGATAACAGTGGCACGCCAGTATTGGCGACATTTCTCTATACATTTGATTTTTGCAATCGGTTTTGAGAAAGAAAAAGAAAATCTTTCGTGTAATTTGATCTTCGCGTACATTGATGCAAAACGTAGCATGCGTCAGGGAAGTTGCTCTTGCATAATGAGTAACAACGAAGCTGAAAGAAAATACAACGCTCGTGAAAATGTTGCCAGTAATATTTCACAATACACGGGGAATGTCTTTTATTTCCCGTAACCGTGCGACATCCTACCTTTCAAAGCCTTTTTATCATCTGAAAGGTATCTAGTTAGCTCGTTGCATCGTTGCGCAAACATTCTGTTTGAAAAAAAGAAAGAAATTTCCTGAAAGCTCGGAGAGAGAGAAAAAAAAGATCGAATTCGCTCGAGAGTAAAGTTAGTTGATGATAAAACGAACTCGTTTACGGAATTATAGGTAGCTGGTTCTTTATAGGCATGGAAAAAGAAGTACTGAAAGGTACACGAATAAAGTGCAAGAATTATAGATTGAATGAATGAATGGCGTTTACTGTGCGTTTTATGAGAAAGATGATTGATCGCCTGAGCTGATAATAGTTTTAATTCACTTGTAGATGTTAAAATATAAATTGGGTATCGATGAGATTAAATTTTGTTCATTTAAATGACGAATTCGCAACATCGCGCGCATCGCTTCCTCGCTTCGTTCCAGAAATAAACTCAATGTAATTAACTCAGCTGCACTTACTTCGGGACAAACAAATAATTGTCTATTTTAATTAAAATAGTTCATCCTTGATTATTAATTCTCTGCGGAGAATTTCTTCGAGGATCTTTTAATAAAGCCCAGTACTTTGAGAGACTTCGATCCATCGTGAAATTGCCAGACCCAAAGAGATTTGCAAATGGTAAATAATTTCCTTTGAACTCTCGTGAATTTCAAAAAAAAGAAGAAAAACACCATTAGCCTGATTTGTATGAAAGGTCATTATTATGTTATTCCCAGGCAAATTATTTATAATGCAAAGAGAAGTTTATGGAATATACTCGTCTTGAGAAATAGAAAAGTCGCGTAAATTTTATTCGTCGTAATCCGCGTAAGTTTAAAATTGCTTTCCGCCGTTCTTCGCTTCTTATCGCATCATACCTGCATTCTATCAAACCGAATTCCCCTATC
>QKQZ01055059.1:0-30299 GCA_003595255.1 Solenopsis fugax | reverse complement strand
TATATATATATACTGACAATGTGAAAGATAATTATTTATTTCGTGTTATTTAAAATGAATTAATTACACGCTTCCGTTCAGTTATGTACGTGGCCGAGTACGAAGAAATAAATTGGATATACGAGCTTAGAGATAAAAGCAACGAGGGGTGATGAGTAGAACGAAGACGACCTTCCGGAGATTTAACTCGGTAGTAAATCGTCACCTGTGTCGCTTGTCGGTATATAAGGCGACCCGTTTAGAACGAAATACACGAGTTCACTTTTGGTGCTATCCTAGGCAATCCTCTGCTTTGAGATAAGTTGATGAAACGGTGTTGGATATTTAATTATCTGGATTTTTATGATGGATTTAAAATTCTGTTATCAAAATATAAATAAAATTAATAAGCAATATTAAACGTTTAATATTAATTCAATTAATCTAATAAGAATCACCAAAATTGTTTAAGTTTGATATGGAAATACATCCTTTTATTATATTAACTTTCTACATAATTGATATGATAATGATAATGAGATATTTAAAAAGTTTTTGAGCATTTCTCGAAATGTTTTATGTTGATGCGGAAAATCTTTTTAATTGTTTTCACTAGAGAGACGTCAAACGTTGATTCGAAGTCGGCTGAAGCGATTCTTTCAAGTCGCCAAAGAATCAATAGAATCCTGTTTGAGAAGCACGGAGTAACGTAGTATAATTTCTTCAAGCGGCGAGAGAACACGAAGAGGGTGGGTACCACGGTTTCGACGCTCTATTGTGTGAAATTTATCTCGTTTCTTTGAGAACCTACAAGAAGTACGGTCGCTTCCGAAAGGTCGCTCTGCCATAATTGTGCACGAAATTGAAGATGGCTGAAAGAAATACGCAAATTACATGTTACAATTAAAATTAACAAAATAGTGCATCGAATATTTAGATAATATTACCAAGTATTGAAATCTTTATAGTAAAAAGATATGAAAGATACTATGTATATATCTGTCAAACTATACGTGAACTCGTCTCCAATTATATTCGGCCGCGATATCGATACAGATGTCCTAATTTAGCCAGCCGAAGGTGAGTGACGTCTGACAGAGGAACGAGGAAAACAGTGAACGGAGCAGAAATAGAGGAAGCACTTTCGAAACCGTGGTAGGAGAAAGACCGCTTTCGTGATGAGCGCCGCGGTTGTCGCTAAAAGTTTGTCAATATACGGATGGCCAGCTGTTACGCCATTACCGACGCTTTCAGTTACGACATTACATTTATTTCGCCCGCCCAGCCGAGAATGCGCGACAGCGCGTGGACGTACGGAAAGTGCAAGATACTTTTTCCCAATTGCCGCGTTACGGCGACACTCAGCTGAATGTGCTTCCTTCTTCTTCCATTCTTTTCTCTTATCTGCCAAAGAGACGACGGAGTCGGCGCGCAAGGCGGCTGAAAGAGCCGCTGGCTGCGGTTGTAGGGCGGATAATAACGAGGGTCACCGAAGGGGTGGAGACATGCCGCCGAGGTTGAGGTAGGACCGAAACTTGTGCCGGCAGCAGCTAACGGTCCTCGAAGGAAAGAGGACAGTACTTGCGAGACGATCCGCTCTTCTTTAAGACTTGACCCTTTTTTTTAATTGCATCCAGAGGGCTAGATGAAATATAACGCTAAAAATCATGCTCCAAGATTCAACAGAAATTACATGCAAAAAAGCCACGAGATATACTCATAACGTCTGTAGAGATGAATAAAATGCAAGGCATGTATGCTAAGATCGTGTTATTGCAACATCTGATTATTTCTCAAGCGAAAAAGTAGCCTGTAATGATCACATTTTCCTGCTTGCATACGGTGACTAAAATTGTAAAGATTAAATTTTATGAAGAAAACACGAGAGATGCTTTACGCTCCATTTTGGAGTAAGATCAGTGATGGTACTTTCATAAAAACGTCTACCACGCTCTAAGTAACCGATCGAAGTGCTAGTTAAGCAGCAGACTGTCCTTAGGGACAGGATGAAAAGCGCGATGGCGGGACTGATGCACTCGACGCGCGCGTGAAGTAAACGTCGTCCTTTTCTTTCCACCGAGGAAAGTATCTTCTAACGTCGTCAGAGTAACAGAATTGTTAGCTGGAATGGAGTAGCTCGCGAGGTAGTCCCGTAAATCGGCCTGAGCTCTCTGGAAACGGCGAGTCGCGCGTTGTCGTAGTTTGATAAAGTTTGCAAACCCTCCTCGGAGTTTGTTGGTTCAATATATAATTATGATTGAGCGCAGAAAGAGAGAGAGAGAGAGAGAGAGAGAGAGAGGGGAAGGAGAAGGAATAACGCTGAGAGTTGATATTATTTATACAGAGTAATCTGGCGAGGTAGATTGCTCTTTCCAGACCACTTACCGAGATTTGTGCAATTTTCGAGCAATGTGTACACCCGAGTACGGCAAACGGACATGTTTCCAATGTTTTATGTCATGTTAAATTAGACAAAGAAGAGCAAGAATACGATTATGTAAGGGATTACGAATAATATTTTGTCAAAATGTAAAGTTCTTATAGCTGTTTTGGTCACGAGCTTATATGTACTAGTGATACGTTTTGGAATATGTAGATACACGATATAGGTAGCATTCAGTTATCTAGTCATCCTTTCTTTTTTACGAAAACTAAGTAGGTATCTAAGTAAACTTAGGATGAGAGATCGATTGAAGACGACAGATTATCGAGACTCGCGATTAACTGTTTCCCCATCGATATCTATCTTTTCGAAAGACCCCGAGAACACGGAGGCGGCCGATCTGCAGAGGAAGCTGGAAATGCTGAACAACATGATGGACCAGGAGGCGCGGGCCGAACAGGCACGAAGGCAGATATTGTACAATATAGGCCACTGTAAGTACCGTTAAATTACAGTTTAGATGGCTGATATCTTATTCGAATTGCTCTTTACGACGTGAAAAAAACGTTCCCGATCGATTCCATCTTTGATCAGGCACGTTCGCTCGCGACGTCCCTGATGATTGATTTTTTTTTCCCTCCGTGGAAATTTGATTCGCGGCGAATCCAAGCAAATGAAACGTATACGTCTCTAGATGTAAACCGAGAAAGTAAAAAAATCGTGATATCGATCTTTATAATAGAGTTAGAGTATTAAATTTGAACAAAATGCAGATATTGGATTATTTTGATTCCAGCTTTATTCCGCGCGTATCTTTCATTCCCTATTACGGAGCTATCGCGAACTATTTATGGTGCATCTCTTACGCGATCCGTATTATCCATGGTATCGTTTACGACCGTTGCTACTCGTTTCTTTTAATTTTAACTTTGAAAAGAATAAAAAGCATGATGCGCAAGGAAGATCAATTGTCGTGCTGATAACGTTGTAATATTTACATCGCGAGCGCTAATTTTCTGCAGCCTACGTCACACGACACTTTCATCTACGATCGTCGAGTCGTCTGACATACTTGCAGTATTTTTAGAAACCGTGGCTTTCTAGGTCGTTCGCTTGAACGCTACTTCCGAGTAAGTCATAAAACTTTTACACCCTTGTTTTTCCATGCGAGAAATCAATTTGGTTCCTATTTTGTAATCAGCGACCGTACGCCGCGTATCTTACCCACGGAGAGTATGTAGCGTGATACCTTGAAGAAACAGGCATACGAGACGCCATTTCATATGTGTTATCGGCTATCGACGTGTCGTCGGTAACTTACCACCCAGTTGTTACACCCTTTCTAGCAACCCCTAGCCCGTGTAACAGCTATGAGAAGGCATGTAGCAAGCAAACTAGCTCTCTCTCTGTACTGAATAAATCGTTGGTGTCTGGCCGATCTTTTCGTTCTATGTTCTTGCAAACGTTCCATGATACCCACCGTATGGTAATTTGCATTCCTATCGGTCCCAATTTCCGGAAGAAAAAAAAGACACACACGAGAATTAAAAAGAAAAAAAAAAGAAAAATCGAGAAAATACCTACATAACGATCAATTTGTCGCATGGCTGTTAACTATACTTATCTTGCTTCCTGCTATTGCACCACTTCAGTTCCCGGATTCTATCAATATCGACCAATTCTGCCTGCGGAAAGTTGCGAAACTGTCACGACGAAGTTGGAATTGGCTTCACGTTTTCCTCAGGGAAACAAACGCGAACCGTCAACTCACTATTCTCATGTAAACGTAAATTTTGTGAAGTACATTGTCGATTTGTGTTCTGATAGAGCAGACCTATAAGAAAATAGAATGTAGCGGATTATTGAAGGAAAAAAAGAAAAAATTTGCATTTCTGCCTGCTCAAAGTATGACTTTCATTTTGTTCTTTCAGTTGTGTGCGTTTTGTTTCCTAACGCTTTTCAGCTGCAAGAAAATAAAATGATTTCTGTCGACGTAGCAGAAGCGAGGTGACGTTCCAATATCTCAATGCAAAGTTGTCAAGACATTATCAGACGTCGCATAAAGATTTTTACTCCAGTTCCTCTGATTATTTCTCCCAATACGCTATACGTTGTAATCCATCTTTCAGCGGGATACTCGGAGGACTCTGACTACACGTCGGATTTGAATTATCCAGTAGGTGGACAGGGTGCGAACAGCTCGGCCTCGCAGTTTCGTACGGCGGCTAACCAATTGGCTACACCTCAGAGGTCCCTCGAGACGTCGAGAGAAAATAGTTACGAGAGAGACGATCATCAGGTATTGATCGACGATAGAGAAGTTCTTGCACGGGATTTAAACGAAATAAATACGCCATTAAACGACCTCTGACGTAACACTCAATAATCTCAAGTTATTTACAAAGCCCAAAACTACCTGGACTATCATTTGAACAATTGCCTTTTCTAATCCACTTGTCGCTCTCTCTCTGCGACATTTTAATTACACGATAGTAAATTAAGAGAGTGACGTCGCCAGATTCCAGTCACCGTCGGAGGAAGGTTGGCACCTAGTAATTACGGAAGTTACGGAGGTTCGGGCCACAGTCCGAGGTACGATGAGCCATATCCGGAGGATGGTCTACCGCAGCGATACCTGCAGACCCAACAGCATCCTTCAGAGTCTTCCGAGCCACTCTTCTACAACAGTAGACCGAAGCACTATAAGGAATACAGGTACTAGAGACACGTTAAGTGATCACGAGAATTCCCAATTAATGTATTCGGCAATACTTGTATTAGGCCAACGTTAGACACATTGGCGATTCTTGTAATGATATATGACATATGTTTTTTTGTGCAAAAGTAAAAATATAGTAGAGTGTTTACTGCTCTTGCGCCAATTGTGCATAGTCCTTATTGTTAAGTTCACAGAGATTAATGCGACGGAAGAAAATCGTTTATATTATTTTCTTGCTTGATTCAGACGACGGAAGCACACGTGGGATTACGAGGACAGGTACGATATGAGCGCGACCGCGGGGTTTCGTGAGAATTTCAGTAAACCTTTACAGCACACACTCACTCATGCATACGTGATTATCAACTTCATCCATCATGTTTTGTTCTTACCGTGCATATCACGATCGGCACTGATTCGTGCATTATCGCAACACTAGGTTGGCTTGTGGTTGCAATGCACTCAATTAATCGTATATGCAATTGCAAACACATCGATCACAATAGTGATTACATCGGCCGAGCCGTTCATTACGATATATCGCCACCATCGCCAAGTACTCGTTTCGCCCTCATAATCTACATAAAAAAATAGGAGGCTCATGCCTTTAATTAATAGTTGTAGGCGGCTTATATTTTAGTTGCACGTAGCTTTGCCTCTGCAACTTGAAAATATTTTAAAAATTTTTACGAAAGAAATACGTACTATCCAATAGCTATACGTCATTCAATTCGGAGATATTAATTTCCGAAGCAAGTTGAAACAATGTATTAAATTAATTCACAGGCATTTGCATGGTGCAGTTAGTAATCGCAGTTAATCGCAGTTAATCGCAGTCATTCAAGAAGATCGACAAAAAGCCCCTTATCATGAGTCATCTCATCCTCGGTTCAATCCCTTCATTCTGATGTGACCAAAAAGTTTTGATCGTTATCTCATACTTTCAGCCAAGACGGCTGGTACAGCGAGGGTACATATGATTATCATGGCACGAGGGTCGATGATACGAGAATTTATAGCGATACTGAATATTACTCAAACAACACGACGATTACAACAAGAAGATCGAGAGGAAAAGGTACTACACCCCGATTTAATGCTTCGCGAAATATTCAATAAAATTTTTTACATTTTTTTTCCATATCTTTGGTTTACTCCTTTCCCTCTTCTATCCTTAAACCTTTTACGGAATTTTAGATACGCTCAATTACGCAACGATGAATAAAATATGCGTTAAATACATCTGCGTTTTATTTTTACTTAAATCTATTCTCTTTCAATTTTATTGAATATTCGCTATGATGTATTATTAGGAATGAAGATGAATATGTGTGACGTTTTTTTTACCTGTTTTTCAAGCAGTTCCGTATAGGAGACCGTCTCTGGAGAGACAGATGACCCTATACGACGATCACTCGTATTACGCTGATGGATATAGCAGCGACGGCAAAGTGGGTAAAATGAGCGCCACGTATCCAGAGTGCGAGACGGATATTAGGTATAACGAATACTACGACACCATAACGGGATATGTCTATCAGGATGAAAGGTAAACCAACACAACGCAACAAATGCCGCAAAGAAAAACAATAAAATCGTCAGAGAGGAAACTGAATCTCCGTCTTTTTTTCTTTCCCCTCAGATATGGTCAGGACGATGAGGACAGACAGTGGGACAGTGGAGGGAAACGAATCTTGGGAACAAGTACGTACTATGAAAATAAACGAAACAGAAAAACGCTTCCACAGAGACCGGCTTCGAGCATCGGTATACACCGGCCAGATTACAGACCCACTGTTATCAGACAGCGTAGCTACGAATCGGAAGAGCTTGACTATAAGTATGTCATGTTTCATTATAGAATTTTGCCTTTTTAATTTTATTATAAATAAGCGTAGCATTGGAATATGTTTATAAGGCCTTAATTACTGCAAATGAAAAAGTAGACGAATTAAAATTGAAGGATTAAGCTTAAAAGAGCGATATTCGAGAAAATAAGTATATTAAATAATATATATAATAATACATAATGCTGTATATGTAATGCTTTTGTGTCTGATATTCTTTGTAAAGCGGATATAATACTCGTCGTCGGAAGATCTTGCAGCCGCAGCAACGTCCGATGTCGCGGCAGGAGGGCGGCACCGGTAAGAAACTACCTCCGACCCCGACCAAGCCGAGCAACGTGGTGATCAACCGTAAGCTCGCCTCTCTGCCCGCTACGCCGAGCAGACAACTGCCAAAGACCAGAACGCCCTCCGAAGAGAGCTATTATAAATCCGACTATAACGAGGACTATAATTACGCTTATCGTAGTCAGGACAATCTGCCGCAGGACACGTATACGGAGAACATTTATAGCCAGCAGCAGAGCGGCCAGACCGATCCCGCCAACAAGACTCTGTATC
This sequence comes from Solenopsis fugax, assembly GCA_003595255.1. Classification (NCBI taxonomy): domain Eukaryota; kingdom Metazoa; phylum Arthropoda; class Insecta; order Hymenoptera; family Formicidae; genus Solenopsis; species Solenopsis fugax. Next base: position 22,810 of record QKQZ01055059.1, on the reverse strand, counting down.
CTGAGATAAATCAGGATAATCAGTACAGCTACCCGACGCAAGTCGACGACCAATACGGTCAGCCGTATCCAGAGCAACATGCACAGAATAGCTATGAGCAACCGACGGCGTACGCGCAACAGAATTCGTACAAAGACGAGTATCAGCAACCCTACGCGCAGCAGAACACTCAGACGTATCAGGAAGCGTATGTGGACACGACATATCCAATCGCTAGCCAGGCGAACGATCATCAGTACGCGAATCAGACAAAGAATCAGTACGACAAACCCGACGGTATGATAATCGAGGACAGTTATCAGGAGAGGGGCTTCAATCAGAATAACGTTCAGTATCAGCAGTCGGATTACAAGCAACAGGACATTTATCAGGAACAATACGACGATTACGGTACCACCGTGCCGACGAGTGTTTACGATCAAAATAACGTCACTTATAATCAGCCAGCCGGATATAATAGTCAGCCGGAGCAGTATGATTCTCAGTACAATATCAATACGTCGACCGATTATCAGAAGACTTATCAAGAGACGTATAATCAAGTGCCTGTTACGTCGCAGGATAATTATCAGGAATCCTATATGAAGCAGCCGCAGGAAGATTTCGTAAATTATCAAACGCCGTACAATAAGCAGAATGATGTGCCTACGACATATAAGAACGACTATCAGGAAACTTATCCTACCTACGATGAGTATCCAGACTCGTATCAAGGGTCCTTCGAGGAGCAGCGTTACAAGGAGGATTCGATGACGGCGACGGACAGAAGACAGAGCGAAGTGCCTGAGCTATCCGTGACCACGCCACGAGGTCAGACGAGAACGAATGGTTATCCGTCGAGCGAATCGGAATATCTCTATCAGTCTCAAGAGAACGAGGACGCGTTGAGCAGCTCCAGAAGAAAGAAGCTCAGTGGCAAGCGCGAAGCTAGCCCGCTTCTTCAGCAAAACACAGACTCGCTCGAATCGAGGGACGACGAGCTGAAGGACTCGTTCGAGACCGCTGTTAGCTCTGTCGCCAGCAGTCAACTCAAGAAGGCATATAGCGAATATTCGACGGCGGGTGACTCGAGTCCCGCGCCTGCCACCTTGGTGGAGTCTCCTCAGAGCATCGCTCAATCACAGGCAGCGACGATGGTCAATCACGTGCCGGCTAATCATGTAACCACCACCGCAATGGTCCACTCCACAAATATTATGAACGGGAAACGACCATTAGCCAGAACAGATTCCTATCAGGAGGACGTTCTTGAGGACGAAGACTATCCTGAGATTATTCCCAAAGAGACACAGAGAAAGGATTCGCAGCTGTCACATCAGACTCAGCTCTCTCAGTCAACACTCTCGCAGAAACCAAAACTTACGAGAGGGGACTCTTACATCTCAGATAACTACACTGAAGAATCTTACAGTCGTAGAGGATCGTACGCTCAACTGCCCACTGAAGGATTCAAGCCGCCTCTCACCAGGACCGATTCGTATCAGCAGAGAGAGTTACGAGGTAGCAATTACTACACTGCGCCGCAGCCTATTTCTAGAGCGGAGAGCTATCAACGTGGTCATTTCAAGGATCAAGAGTCGATGGATCAAAACGATATTGTCCTGAGTAACGCGATAAACGGTGACTATCCGATGCGGGATGAGACTCTTGAGAGGTACGAAATTAAATTATAATTCTAAAAAATTATAATTAATTAAAAATAATTTTTTTTTTCTTTGATGTATTAATTCGAATGCGTAAATAAATATTTTTTTCTGTCGAAGGTACGAACGGGGTGAGGAAGCCTTGCTTCGTAACTCTCGAGAGGACTCGCTGGTCGACCAGTACAAAGGAACTCCAACTTTGTCGCATATCGAAAGCCCGCGCGGTAAGATTACTTTACTAATTATTAATCAGATAAGAAATATAACATTATTTAACATTTTCTCACTAATCAATCGATCGGCTGACTCAATTTCAGGGAGTATAATAAAGCAGGCATCGTTAGATGAAAGCGTTCAGATGGACACTCCGCCGAGAAGTCCGCCGGAACCGCCGGCCGACGAGGAACTTCTCGGATTGGTCGCGCCGAAACCCACGCAGCTGAAGGAACGTCCAGAGATGACGGCGAGGCAGCGGTGGCATTGGGCGTACAATCAGATCATCATGCAGCTAAACGTACGTAAGACTTAACGATATATAAACGCATTTTTAATTTTTCGCCTACGAAAATAATGAAAAATAGCGGAACGCCAGTAATAATTGCCAATGAATTTTCGATTCTTTGTTTGAAATTTCGGTCATTAAACCGATCACGCTGGCATTCAATTCAAACAGCGGTCAATGATCGCAGAGGCGACCTTTGGAAAAATGCGGCGATGCCGGCATCGTCGGCAACGACCCGCATTTGTTGTAGTCCTTCGCGACAAGCTACAACGGCCTTGTCAATCATTACCTTCACGTAACATTCACGATTCGATTCATCGCACACGCAGACAAGCTACCCGGTTGTCGCTTCTCCGGTTTGTCGGTCGTTTGTATGTTAATTGTTCAAGGACGGAAGGTCGCTGGCAGTACGTTGATCCCTATCGAATATATTTAACGAGGCTGCGAGATAGGGACTCGTCGATCCTATCTACGTTCTGGTATACCACTTGCATAAACTAGTTTCGTCCATATTTAGCGATTGCTAATGTGCCAATGTGTCATGATGATTGATAGAACGCTGGCGACGTTATCATTAATGCAGAGGCAGGCGGAGTTTCGCTCTTTATCGATTGGTAGAAAAATGCTTTTCCGCGACCAGATAAAAACAACCCTCGACTTAGTATACGTGTATCGGTATATACATACTATATCGGTTTATATATCGGTTGAAAAACGATTGAGCAAATATTTCGCAAATGGCGTGCAGATAAAGGAAGTGTGACATGAGTGACGTTACTTTCCGAGAAGGATACGACGAAATGTTAATCGGACACTCGCGTGACGCATCGATAGCATCATTTCGCCGAAATGTTCATTTCATTCATTCCCGTTCTACTTGAAACTCGAAATAAAGCGATGGGTATAAATTACTATAAATTATAAGAGTCACTGTATCATGCATTACTGCAGCTTCCTGTCTTTTTCTTTGCAACACCGTTTTACCTTGCGACAGACATATTTTTTCCTGAAATTGCGCGCCGATATACCGTATCGTGCTAATCGACGATTGTTAAACATTATTATCGTCATATGCCATTATTGATTTAGGTGCGAGGCAAATGCTCAACGACGCAAAAGTATCGTAGCGAATTATTGACGCTCGTTATCGCCTCGGCGTCGCCACCTTAAAAGTGTACAGCTCGTTGTCGGATCGTCCGGTGCCAGATTAACGCCTGGCTTACACGAAACTTCCATTAACGCAGTCTCGTCGACCCGAACGAAAGTACCGGAGTACGCACCTGGTGCACTCCTGGGAACCGCAGCAGTCGATATATCGTGTATGCCCGAGAAACTTTGGTACCGCTGGTGGAAAATGTAAATTCGTGCGGAGCCGTGGGTGGGCTAAAACAGGCAGTTGCCGAAGCGATTGTTTGTTTCCCGCTTCCACGGCTTAGAAACCGTGCTAGAAAGGGGCCCCAGTCTCTTGATATCGCAATTACCACAGCCAACAACGATTGAATAGCTGTTGATTTTTATTAAAAAAAGAAACGCTACACACTTCACGCTTCACGATTATCGCGAAAAAAATGCTGTTTTCTAAATAGAAAAAAATAAAGAGAGGGAATTAAAAACAAAAAAAAATCGCAGTATCATGACATTGTTTGAATTAAACGAACGAACCACGAACACAAGTTGTTCGCGCGCAAGAGAACAATAGCTGAATTTGCTACCTTTGCGGGCCTCAATTATTGCCCTTGCATGGCCTCGCGCATTCGTTCGCGTTGTGCGCTGCCTTTTGTTGCCTTTTCTGCCAAAAGAACTATCCTCGGTGGAATAATCATGCTACGGGAAACAATTTAGAATTGATTCGTCCGGAAGTTCGACTCGGCGCGAGGGATACGGCTCCCAATAGTTTGGTTTTCACCCTACGTAACGCACTTGTGCAAATCAACCGTTTCAATCCTATGCAAAAGAAAACAGAATTGGAGGAAACCCATCGTTCCATGCATTTCACGAACGTCGAAACACTTCGCGAAAGATATTTTCCGAATGTTTCTCATTTTCTTCCCCTCTTTCTCTCGTCTCGTACTGCAAAAAGAGAAATGATCGGATCGCATTAGGACGGATATTTCAACGGCGGAGAAATTTTTCTGCCTCTCGGGACCGAGTTTCTCGCTAAAGCGATTTACAAGAGCTCAAGGGTCAGCTACCCGAGCGCACTCTTTTCTTCCCTTCTTTGTTTCTTACTGATAAAATAGCTTTTACGTGTAGACACGTTCTTATACTTGATCATGTCGGTAGTCACCGCCGCTGTATTACTACGCACGTCAATGCATTTCTCCGCCGCATCGCCGCCGCATTTTTTTTTTTTTTTTTTTTATTATTATTTACGTAAAAATGTAGGTTTTCAGACTCTGGCCGTGCTCACTTTGCATTTTATTCGGATTCCTTCGCGTCGCATACATTTTGCATTCCGCCGTCGAACGCGCCTTGATAGAGCTTCATCTTGCCTCCATTCCATTCCCCACGCACAATTCTTCGCGTCTGCGACACGTTATTGGCGGAGGACTCTGTCAGTCCAATATTATTTAAGTAATTTAAGCATATGCAGGTCAACGCAATCCACACATACACTGTATATTTTAATTTCCTAATTACGTTCAATATGGTATATGTTCATATTTTAATTAATTTAAATAATTTACATATATATTAATTAAATCGGATACACGCGCACACATTAAGGAGAAATTATTTTATGCGATATCGAGCTTTACTCATACTCGTACAATCAAATGCACACAGACTATTCTTTTCGATAATAATAGAATACACATATTGTGAGCTTTTATTTCAGCTTTTAACTTTTATTTCTACGTTTAACAAGTTAAAGAGGATTTTTCATTTAAACTATAAAACACGCGTACAGACGTTTTTCTGCGATAGAGGACCTCGTAGAGCGTAATCTATGTAGGCCAAGCCGGTGGCCCGCGTCGTAATCAGAAGCCCGTATGACTGCCACTTCGACGACGAGGAATCGGTATCACCTTCGCGACAAGGTCTTGCCTCCCGCCATTTGCTTATCGCGGCTTGGCGCTTGGCGCTTGTCAACCGAGCCGAACGTTTCTCTTTCAGTACCATAATAGTCAATGATCCGACGACTACGAGCACATCGGTGTGTCGTATAAAAGGACCGAAGGGCGAAAGTCGCCCCGCTCTTCACGTTCCCTTGAAGTTACCTCTTCTCATCAGAGGTTCGAAGTTAAGCACACCCTCGACTTCAACGAATCGGCGAATGAAAGAGGCGGAGCGATTGTATCGATCGTTATTAGGCTTTTATTAGACGGAAGTGTCGTCGTATGCCTCTCGCAAAGGGCGCGTCAGTGCGGGGGGTCGTGTTAACTTAAGTGAAAATACCACCGAGTGGTCCAGCCGAGGGAGGCTGACCACTACCTTCGGCTCGGTTCCCGTGCTCGGATCTTTTAGCGAGTCTGATCGTGGAACTGACTGAAAGAGGATCTTCTCTTTCACGCCGAGTATTATGAATCTACGTCAAAATAAGTCGCGCCGCGCTTCTCGGACTTAAATATCACCGACATGAGAAAATTACGGATTATTAGGATCTTGGATAGAATTTATCCAAGAAAATTATTACGAAGAGGATAGACGGAGAATATCAGGTGCCTGTGGATTATTCGTGCAACGAAGATCAGTATCATGAATCATGAGAAAATGTCACATGTATAAAAAGAATTTTTTTTAACTAGTTCAAGTACAAGGATACAATTAACGGATGATGTGAACGAAGCATTCGATAAGCACTGAAGCGGACATCCTTAAATAGCGGATGCGACACTACCGCGAATATCCTTGATGTATGTAACCGCAATGTTTTTTCAATATTCGAACGGCTTTGAAGTGTCGTGTTGAAACTGTCGCGGACGGCGAGAATAACCATGACTTTTGTTATTCGAAAAACGATAACATTTTGACGAATTGAATTTTCAATTTCCGGTGAAACAAAAAGAGTTACTTTATTAAGTCTCTCTTGTATTGTCAAGAGAGAGAAAAACTACACGATGGAGACTCGGGAAAAGTCGACGGAATGGGCTTTATTGTTCCCTTTGAAGGCGGGTCTGTTCGCTATGAAGTCATCTTTATCTTCGAAGAGCGTGAGCCGCGGCGAAAAGGAGTATAAGGAGAGGCTTTCGAAAAAATGTCTTTGTGAGCCGCGAGCGAAAATACGTCGAGGATCGTCCTTGTCGGATCTGGATAAGCTTCAGAGCAAGACGATCCTACCGGATGTTGTCAAGTCGACGGAGAAATGTTCCGAGTCGCTTCCGCATTCACCCGCCTTATCTCGAACTAATCTTCAGCTGGGCAGCAGTAGCGTGAGAGGCAGTATAGGTGATTTGATGAATATGAAGAAATACGGTGGATCCACTTGGAGCGTGCGGAGCGAGACTCTGATTGCGAAAGCCGTGCCGTTGAGCACAGTTACAACGAAGCAGAGTTCACCGATCGAGAAAAGCATGGAGAATCTTGAGGACGAGTTGCAGGACGAGTTTCCGGTCTCTGGAAAACCACTGACCTGCGCTCAAAGAACTCAGAGACTCAGCAGACTTATCAAGAAGCAGAGGCGAATAATGGTTCATAGTCCTAACACTTTGAAGAGGGATATGGTAAGTCTCATCGTTGGTCAAAACGGCGATTATTTTCTACAACATCCGTCGTCGGGTATCTTTATTAGAAAAATGTCAATATCTGTCAGTATTTAATAGGACTCTCTTTAAATCGCCTCTAATTCTATCTGTTACAATCAGAGAAATTTTAATAAGTAGGACCTTTGTAGTTGTTACGGAATAAAAGACGAGCAAAAGAAATTCTCATCCCCATATATTTGCTCGAATTACATCACATCATTTTACCGGTAGCAGCAAAATGCACTGGTTTATAGAGCGGACAAGTGAAGTTACAAGAGTCATACGTCCACATTTGTCTCTCGCCACTCGCGCCACGTACACGCTTTATTTCTTGACGGATTACGAGCGAGACCGCGAACAAGGGGGCAAAATGGAAAGAACCATTTGTCCAGCAAGAGAGTTTATTTTATTGTTTTTTATTGCGACGCACGTACAAATCCGTTACTCGATTTTTATTAGATCGATAAATTATCGAGTCGACAATACTCGAACAACCGCGTTGTTCTCTGTACGATCGAAGAGAGCAGTTTCATCGATCTCATTGCCGGACGAAGAGAAGAAAGGAGAAGGGACGATACGTGTCTCTCGTCGCCTCGACTGAATTCGAAACAGCTTTCATCTCCGTGGTGACAGACACTTACGGGACTTGAAATATTCATGATACATTTGCGCCGCCTATACGTTGCAGGACTTACCGTTAGACGCTTCCTATCCGCATCCTGATACACGCGCGGTCATCACGGGATCATCATGCTTGTCTTTCAAGCTTGTTATTTGAGAGCGACGCTAACGAGAGCGGGTAAATTGAGAGCACAGCGCGAACGTTCTCATCCGTTTTTGCCTTGTCGATGGCGCGATGGCGCCGCGAAATCACTGCGGCAAATTCTGGTTACATCCGCGCGATATCGCCGCTCAAGTTTCGTCGGCCAAAGTTTTCTAAATGGTTATGAGGTAGGAGCACACTCACTTGGGTGCAATTTCCACGCAACGAGATAATGCCCTCGTAATTTAAACTGATGCGTTGTACGCGCGGAACGAGGACTTTCGCTAAAACATATTATTGGAATCGTTGCTGTGGAAATTTCCGGATATGTCCGTCGTACCATTTCTGCCGCGTAAAGTTTTCCATCGTTTTCTGTAACTTCAACGTAGAGGATCATTAGCGTTACTTCGACGAGTAACGTGTTAAGGGAACGCGATTTCGAAACGTCTGTTTCGTGCAAATGTCATCGCCTATATACAGATGTATGTTATATCGCGTAGAATAGAATTGAATAGAATTTTGATTGGAAAAAGCCCACCTAAAGTTTTTATTTTATTTAAAATCAAGACAATTTATTATACAGACCTGAAAAATGTATAATTACAAGTATTATAATTGTTAAAAAGAAACTGCTTTATTATATGCAACGCTGCTAAATGGTTTTCTTTTAATTTAAAAGACTATTTATCAAGGAACTAGCTCAGTTTACTTTCAGTGTCGATAATAGAAGTGGAGAGCTATCAATAATGGTTACTATCAGTTGCGCGATAATTACTTATCTAAATATCGATAATATCCACAGTACTATCAATAATTTTTAAATAATAATTTTAAAATTGTTGATAATACTATGGATATTATCGATATTTAGAAAAGTAATTATCGCGCAACTGATAGAAACTACATGGATAGTTTTCTACTTGTAGTCGATAAGCGTCAAATAGCCAATCGATCGTGGATTAGCTGATCTTATGGTTGCTCTGGTGCTTAGCTTACGCGATGTGGATAATCCTCTAGATGCTCGTTAACGTTCTCCTTGATTGACTTATGCTATTAGCTGGCTGCAACAATGACAAATGAAGCTCTCACCAGCGGTTCATCTGAAACACAAACGTAAGCGGGTTCTTATCTCACTGCGCGATCCAATAGAGTGTAACACGAGTACATTCTAATCCTTTCGCAACTACGCTCAGCTTTTTCTTATTTAATTTTATAGTATTTACTTCTGTATTGGTAGTAGGTCAACGAATAATTACATCTTGGAAAATGTCCAAGTGCTGTTGAAAGAGGATTTATTGTATGACTTCGTATCTGTTCTTCGGGCAGCCGAGCGGGATAGACGAGTTCTTTTCAATTTGAGATTTTGTATTTACCGAGAAGATTGTAAAAAAGAATTAAAAGCGAGGATCTTCGTCCTTTGAGGTTGTCTGTGTCCGTTGAACCAGGCCAATTGGTACTGGTCCAAGTGCAAGCGCTTTGGAAACGTTTCCTTTTATCTGTCTCGTCAGGCAAACGAGGCATCGAACCTTCCACTTGCTTTACCTCACCTCCTTATCCAGCCCGTTTTATTTCCGGACAAGTCGCGAATCTCGCAAAGATTCTTCCACAAGATAGTCTCAAAAGAAGCGAATTTGAAGCTGTGATTTAATGCGACGTCGCGTTCGGGAGGAGCATTTNTTTTTTTTTTTTTTTTTTAGCAATTTAATTCTTGCAATTTGTACTGCTTGTAAAGTAGATTGCAAAGCCAGCGAAATGCGGAATACATTTTCATATTGTACGATATCGTCGTGGTTTACTTGACCAGTAGTCTTCTTCAATTTTCCTTATTTATATGTACATGTAATTTATACGCTAAGTCATATAAAATGCCTCCTAACTAAACTGTTAAGTAAATCCTTCTAATTCTCTCTTCTACACGTACACAATGTGATCTAATCAGTAAACTGTCGCAGTCGCGACACAGTATCATGTGACTTTATCGCTCTCAGTTTTATAGCTTCCCTCTTAACAGCATTTATACATGTATAATATATATATATTTATATGATAACTAAAAATAGTAGAGAGCTCACGCGATCCGAAAAAAAGGAAGAGATTAGTCCAGCTGATACGAGCGTTCGGAACTATGCGCGAACTATGATTCCCGAACTGGTTGTTGTGAATCGTTAAATTACATTTCTCATTAGCCACTTTCTACTTAGGATATCGCTCTAAGAGGGTAATCGGCTTTGGTGCCATTTACGGTAACGAGCAAGTTTGTCACGCTAATCGTATTTCGGTTGACATCAATCTTGTTGACCGTTTTGTAAACGGCAGTGTGCAAACATTTCAAGCTCGGATCCGCTGAGCTTGATTCCCGAGTTCTCGGCATCCGGTATACCGCGAAACGAGGTTAATATCCCATAATTTTCTCTCCTCTGTCCACGAGTTATTTTCCTTTATGACAACGCTGATAAGATTAGTCGATAGAGCGAGCGCCGGGAAAAGATACTTCGCTAGTCGTATGCCATAATATTTTTCATCATCACAGCGTTCGTCTCTTGCGATAACTTCAAGTCTTAACGTTTTGAATTATTAAAATATGATAATGTTTCCAATGTACCGGGAAGGACATTCGTCCTGGCGAAACGAGCTTGTAAAATATTTTACCTTTATATCTCGGAAATTGCACGAGAATTATTAATGCGATTCAGTGGCATGCAGTCGGAACTATAAATAATTTTGTTTTAATTAAAAGGATATGAATATATTTATGATAAATGAGAGATATAATGCTCTCTTATTGTTATCCTTAGAATACTATTTGAATACATTTACGAATAAATTACTTTCAATTAATGTTTACGAGGAACAAAAGTTGTGTACACAATTAACGTTTAATGGTCGCTTTATTCATAATCCTTGAAATCGGTTAATCTCATTAAGGAAAGTCTTAATAAATTTTAATCACACTATACAAAATACAATACGAATCGAAAACATGATGACTGAAAGAGATACAATTAGACGAAGACGTTTCGGCTGCTTTTCATCAGGAAAATAAAGATGGCAATGTGGATTTATATTTTAGAAACAATAAACTCAACTGTTGTTTTATAGAGAAAAATTGTCACTTACGAGAGTGCTAATATATATAAAAAAAAATTGGTGTATAAATATTATCAATACATTTTCCATTGCATAACATTTCAATGTTAGCTGATTTTGAAAGAATAAATCAGTCCATGCAATTTATATTTGAATATACATATATCGTAATACATGCGGTATTAATTATGGCGTAGCTTTATTAAATTCCTAAATGATCTAAATATTCTAAATAATTTTCTGGCTTAGATGATCTTCATTTGCACACTGTCGCGCAATTTTCAATCTGGATTGTAGCTGCATAGAAATTCAGTATATCTTGGGTAGCTTTATTTGCGCAACGAAGATTATCCAGCCTTCTTCCTCATTGTTCTTCGGCTTGGAAGAGATCGCCGTTTTGCCACGAAATATCGCAGACATTTTGAACGTCAGATCCAGAATTCATGTTTATTCATGAATACCAACGATATAATTAAAATGGCTGTCTCTCTCTCTCTCTGTCTCTCTCTCGTCGTTCAACAGCGGATTTTGTTGCACGCACGACCGCACGTTCAAATACGGTTAATTGCTAACAGTAATGGCTCCGTCACTATTCCCTTTTCTAAGTTTCTCTTCCGTATTGTATTTTTCTGTAAAGATTTCCGGTCTCGTACTATTCGCTAATGAGATTTCTTTCTGACCATCTTGGTTAGCCCTTTTTCTGCTTAATCCTCATTATCGCGTTTTTTTTAATTGTATAAAGTCTAATTTTTCTAATATTTAGTTTATAAATAACAACATTTATTGCTATATATGTATATTTATGTGTGTATTTATTATATTATTAATGTGTACAAGATGTTAATATTACATTCTTCTTTTTGTTACAGGTGAGTACTACAATTTTGTCATTCGACCCGATAATTGTATTCATGCGACATGCGACATTACTGATTGCGACAGGTGAGTCCTATTTTCGCACAATGCTCTGCCATTAATCATTATCGTATCAAAACATATACATTATTACAATGATAAATATACATTTGCCACTCGAATATTCCTAATAAATGAGCACGGTTGTACGTTACAAACAATCGTCTCTGCTTCGAGGTGTATCAATTAATGATACAAAGCAAAGCTTGACTTCCTCGGTAAAATATTTTTTATTATAGAAGAATAATTAATAAGATAATTATAGAATAATTATAGGATTATTATAGAAGAAACTAAGGTATTTTTTATTGAGAATTGATTCAAGTGTCATGTATGTTAAATGTAATGAGAAAAATGATTTACTTTTCCCATTATTGCTACACATCTTCCTCTTCCGTCATATTCATTGAAATCCTAGAAATGCACTCTAATCACAGTTTGCGATTACGATCGGAACAATCAAAGTTTAGGCGTGTGTAACGCTGATGACCGGCCGCAGGCATTAGAATATATCGGCCAAGAGTGTACCGAGAAATATGTGAATGCATAGACGTGAGTGTATGCGTGCCAAACGAAGCGAGGCCAATGATTAAATATTCATGAGACGCGATGCAATATGCCTGATATTTACTTTTATCATAGAAACTTTTTTTATCGCTAATAATGCAGCATTCACTATGAGGATTGTAACGAGTTTAGTTTTAAATCGTTAGAAATCGCGGAAAATTAATGATCTCACATGCGAAATGATTCGCAGTGGATTTTTATAATTCCACGTCTATTCAAACAGCACATTCGATCACCTTTTGAAAATTCGATTTTAATTGTAGAAGAGTACTGAACGTTGATGATAGAATAAAAACGCGATTTAATATCAGTTTAACTTAAAACGAAACGGTCATATGGGTAAATGAAAGAGGAAGACTCTGAACTAAGAAAATATTGACGAACATTGAAAGGGAGCATCGATAGTGTAGTCCTAAAGTGCTGGCAGTTCTGAAAGGGGGTTAACAGTGTTGTGTGACCACCTTGTGACGGTTCACTTAAATAGTTTCGAAATTTGATACATTCGGAGGGTAGCGTGCACGTCGACCGAGACCGATAAAATCCGCATTTTCTTCGCGTTACTTTGAGGGTTGCCTCCACCTTTTGTATATACTCGCCACGAGTGAGTGTCTGATATATATCCACCCTTTTATATTGTGAGAAAAAAGGCGGATATACAACATAACACGGAAGACAGTATATATATATATATATAAACGTCCGAGATATTTAGAAATGCTTTTGCTAGTGAGAGATGCGGACACGAATGTGCCTAAAATAAAGAAAAATTAGAACTACGTATATTTAGAATTACACATTTTAAATTTAATAATATCGTTTTTATATAAAAATATATTTTTGTACAGGATTTTTACCTATTTAAGATAATAGCAGTCTGTTAAAAAAAGAAACGTAGCGAAATCGAATTTCAATATTGGTTTTGAGGTTTGCAGAATAGTTTTTATATCCAACATTAAAACGAGGTCAAGCGTATCTCGGGGAAACTCATCTCGGGAAAGTATTCGTGTTCGGGAAATTAGAGGCTTGCTTCTCATACCGCTAATTACGTTCCTCACTCGGCGAAACGTACGGCTCCCGTTGGTTTGTCTCGTGCAATTTGATCAAAGACACATTACAAGCGGATGCACATATTTGATTCTAATGTCTAATGGTAACTGCACGCATAAGTTCCGTCAGATTACACTCGATGCAAACCAAACACACGAGTTTACTTCGTATCGCGTTAGAGTTATCCAATCGATTTATCGAGTCCATGAAGTAAAGACGCAAACACAGACTCTTGTGCATATATACTTTCAATTTATCTTAAAGAATAACCGGGGACATTATCTTTAACGCTACAAATTCGTCTTCCTCATGACAATTTGCCAGACCGTTTGGCCGAGGGCACGGGATCTCGCATGGCGTTTTCTTTCTTTTTTTTGTTAAGGGCCGTCCATCGAGAAATGGCGTGATTCTTTATCGTCGCAATGCTATTAGAAGGGACGCACAAAACGCGAAACGTAAAGGTTTATGTTAGCAATTAACGTAGGTCGGCCCGCGGTGATTTTCGTGAATGTCTCGATATTGAAGCAAGTGAGCGTTCACGATGGGAAGTCGGTGGTTACATTCGGCATTGAAAGGGCGATGGTGCGGTACACACCACAAAATTCTCGCCGAATTGAGGGACGAGTAGCACGCCCGAATGCTTCGAAACTAAACGAGCAAACCGGGCTTCGCTGGCCGTAAACTCCTTGCGGCTTCCGTATTTTGTGAGGCTCGCCTCCGATATAAGGAAGGAAGGAAGGAAGGAAGGAAGGAAGGAAGGAAGGAAGGAAGCAAAGCTTAAGGTAGCACCGTCGATACTACCAGACTCAATAGTTTCCGTCGCTGTGCATTATAAAAGACAACGGAGACACCTTACGATCTGCCAGTGTATGCCCATAAAGTCAACGAATGATTACTTTCGTGGCAATGGCTCCCTTGGAGTCATATGTGAAGATTAAGAACCGTCAATGAGGAACGAACTAATATGTCGGCTTGCGAATGTCTCTCTTTCTTTCTCTTGGGAAATCGCGTTATTAAGAATTATAAAATTGCACATACACGCAGTTCACGTTGCGCTGGTGACACGCCTTATAATAAATTTTATCTTGTATTTGATAAATTCACTTATTTAAGAAGATTAACGGTCGCGTGATGAAGCTTTATTCTTATCAAATTAATGGGGCTGATTAAAAAGAGTTAAAATGTCGCGATATAAATGAGATCTATCGAGTTAAAAGCTTGAAAGAAATGGAGAGGAGACGATCTATAAGATATACCTATCGAGCGACATTACGTTGCATAGCCTCAGCCATTCGTTTTATTGCTAGCCATCAAGGCGTTCATCGATAACCTCGAATTGCCGTTACGAGAACTACCACGTAAGCACCGGACAAAGACGGTGCTTCGCGAGACAATCGACCGATCGAACCAGAACGGAGCGACTGACCGAACTCATACAATTCGCTTGTTTCGAAGTAATCGGCAGAACGGACCATCATTATTTAACATGATCGGTTAACGACGTGTTTCAAACTGATCTCAACCTCATGTAAATGATTTCTGAGGGCGGGAGAGACGGGTATCGATAGTTTCCCAGACAAGATACTGCTCGAGCGCCCCAGAGATCATCCGACCAGAATTATCTAATTGGAATTCTCCCGCGAGTAACGCGTCTCGTCGATCGCCGACGAAACTATCGACCGACCGACGGAAGGTTATTCTTGTTATTGCCTTTCCGTCCACTCGCACGTCGAGATACTTCTGTATGCATGTTATCGGAGTGAAACTGAATATAACTCGCCCGGTGGAATGGTTTAAAAGTATCACTGTCGAAGTTTCGCAACGGTCTCGGACCTCCAACTTCGATCGTCGCAGAAATAGTATCATCCGGCGACGGAGAGATAGTGAGCGAAATCTATAAATTTTATTTCGAAAGCATACTACTAATTAAACGAAATCATAATGCACGACTTCTCAGTTGGAAGGAAGAATTTTCTACTTTTGTTCGTAACCGCGAAGGAGGTCATCGAAAATCATTAAAATCATTTAGATTTTGTATTTTCAGAGCAGCCAATGAAACGGTACGACGAAATCGCTCGATATCGTGGAATTGGGTGACCTGGCGGGTGTACCCGCGACGAGAAATAATCTGCAATCGATAAAACTTTCTGCCACACGATTTCTTTCCCACAATCCCGTCCAACGATCTAACTACTCGTTGAAATTCATTCGCTCACGAATACATTTGGTCCGCACTTTTGCCTCGAATGGAACTTTCGCATCTCGAGCGACGCATGGAACATCGTAAAAGTCGTTCGTTCAGTGTGCGAGCAAAAGAAGCCATACGAGAAATTCTCGTTGTGATTTACGAGGTCGTGCGAAAGTTATGACAGAGAGCTTGTTCCTCATGCATTTATTTCCCGCTTAATTAACGATTTTCATCGAGTTGAGCATGCGCTAGTTAATTCAAGGTTCTTACGTCTTTACGATTGTCGTCTCTGATTTTCTCACTTCATCTGCCGCACAGTCTCTTCCTCATCCTCATGAAATATATGTATATTTATATATCTATACATATATACGTGTGTGTGTGTGTGTGTGTGTGTGTGTGTGTGTGTGTGTGTGTGTGTGTGTGTATATAGAAAGAGAGAGAATATATTTGTGTGTGTCGACGCGCTATATTAATATTAATGAAACACTCTTTGCGGAAATTAAAATGAAAATTACCATTACTTTAACGTTCTGTGCTGTTTTATAAGAATTTCTTTTTGCTTTGTGAAGGAAGCTTGGCATCATTGAATATAAATTCCTTGCTCTTCTATCTCGAATTGTCCATCGAGACGTTCATTTGATAATAAATAATATCGCGAATGCTCAGCCCTTTTACTCTCTGAGATCTCATTAATTATCATTAGGTGTTCACTGCTCCGGACAGCAGAACAAGCCCTCGTGCGCTTCGAGACAAGTTCTCTAATCGAGAACAGGTGTTCTCGTGTACGCGCTCGCTTACTCGGGATTCCGGGTAACTGACAACGTCGTCGAATCCTCGCACGATGAGCAACAAAGTGCAGACGAGCGTGGAGTATCAAGAAGTGGGAAGTAAAAGAGCAGCTGACGTGGAATGCTCTTTGGAAGTGGGACGGTGAGATTTTCTCTAACAACACGCTTTAAGGCCCGTGCCTTTCCGGAAATAACAGGGCGGTCGACAGTTGTCTTTCACGTTTCGTACGTTTCGCCTTATCTCTTGACTCTTTTCCCTTCCTATAATATTGAGTCTCTCATCTCTTCGGCTCGTTTCGGAGCTTCTTACGAACGTGTCTCGCTTTCCCGACGAGTTGCGCCGCTTTCATATGCTTTTAAGTGCTTTTCACTGTAGGTCCCAAACTTTCGGAAAATCCACTATCCGCTGCGTTTCATCCCAAATTCTAATCCCTACATCTAGCAGAGTTTCTCGCTACTCGAAGTGATCGAATTGGACTCACGTCGAACAATGACTTAGCTTCTTTTGTAAGAGGCGCTGTAAAGCGTCTTTTTTTTCTTTCATTTTTTCTCTCTCTCTGTCTCCCTCTTTTCCTCTTTCCTCTTTCTTCCGTCCAATTTATTTATCATTCTCTCGAATAAACACGGAGCTGCACGACTTGGCTTGAATCTTCCAAATGATCGGGAGCAAGCTTGTTGCGTTTTGACTCTTTGGCCGTTTTCCAAACACACGACCCTCAGGCTGCTTCGCCTGCTAAGTAATTGAAGGGGCGTCCGATCGATCACAACCGAAAATGCTGACTCGTCGTTACCGGCAGACCGGGAAATAAGCGAGACAGTTGTCGTACCGATCGGAAGCGAGAATATCTAACTTATGACTTTGTTACGGAGACAACAAACGTCCCCAAACTCATGAATTGCGACATCTGAATGACCGCATAGTATTTTTGCCCGGGTCCATTCATCGTGTAGCACTTCCGGATGTCTCGTATTGTTTTTTCTTGTATAAAAATGCGCATGACATATTTATTGTCACTCTTACTTTTCCGCAATATTTGTTGGATGAAAAAGGGAGTACACGCAGAGAATCTAAAGTTGAATGAAATAAACTTCATTATCATAAATTAAATTTACATAGATGCTGATCAATTACATGCATCGATGAGCAAATTCAAATAACTGAACGCCGGTGTTCGCTATCATGTCGGCAGTTTGTACGTAAAGTAAATTTTGCATTATGATTATATGAAGCTAAGATATAAAATAGAAAAAGTAAACGTATGTAAATTCGTACTAGTGCTTTTTGAAAGTTTTACTCGAATATCGCGAGAGAGGAAGAGAAAGAATTTATTGCTGGAACTTGCGTCTGCTTGCTTCGTTTTCAAGATGGTTAATTTCCTCTGCTATTGTAATTTATTCGGTCTTTCTCTCTCTCTCTCTCTCTCTCTCACTATGAAGCAACGGTACTTGTTGTTACACTGCACTTCCGGCTTTCCGCCAAGCCGGAATCAAGTAGAGCTTGCTCTCTCTTTCTCTCTATCTCTCTATTTTAGTACTTTTCTTTTTTACCCGGCCTCTCTCTCTCTCTCTCTCTCTCTCTCTCTCTCTCTCTTTCTCGCATTCTTTATTCGCTTTCTCGCAAATCTCGAGCTGACCGACCCTCTATCTTCTAACTGATATTCAAATTGTGTTTGTACGCAGCAGCGAAGGCACTGAGACTTCTATATCCGAGCTCGATGCTTATCCGCTAAGCCAAGCTCCGTATTATATTATAGTTGATCTTTTATTATCGGAAATTGTGACACGCGCTAGGGAAATTGGCTAAAGAATATTTGGAGTAACTGCGCGCTCATGAATTATTTCTATTTTAGCTTTATTATTCCTAACTGTTTATCTCAATGATGCAGTTTGACAAACTAAATGGACCGCATAATAACCCAATTGCAGGAAATAAACGCCCGTGGCAGTTTGACCGACTAAACCAACGCGAAACCGACGACGATGATACGATAAAGCAGAACCGACCGCACGAATTCAAGTAAAAATCGATGACTGGCTTTGACAAAGCAAAACGTCCGCCCGTTCATGAAACAACCGTCTCGGCCACGGACGCGATTGATTTCGTGAAAATGGGCAATCATTTCAGATGCCTAAGTAACAGCGATCCCACAACACAAGTGGCTTTTGGCCTGTTGTCGGTTTCATAACCCGAATATCAGCTTCATCGATTGTTTCATCGACGAACAATTAATTAATTATGACAAATTCGATTTGCGAGAAAATCACATTACATTTTCGAAAAATATATAAAAAATTTTCCGACGTGGATGAGTTTACGTGAAAATATTATTTTTTAATTTTATGGATAAACACATTTCCATCTTGAATTCTGTATTCCCTAGGATGCATGGAAAATGCATCCCGGAGAAAAATTGCAGTCACACAGCACCGGGCTATAAACATAATGGGTTATTATGTCACCCGTTATCTCAATACTTGTAACACATGTTGGAATATTAATTGCGACTTCGTTGTAATTGTTCGAGAGATTATTTCTGAACAGCGTACGGTTACGGTAAATTATTTCATCACTACGTGTAAAAATGTTCTTTACACGTGCGCAAGCTTCAATCTGGTTTTCTCGGTCGATCGATACTTATGAAGGAGTGGTTTAAACTTGGACAAATTTAAATATTTAATGTCACGTGAGATTTATGTGATACGCTGCGCAATTGCACTGTCAGTCCATTGTAGCGTTTGTGACATTAATTACAAATTTGTAGTTGCAAAGTGTCACAGGTATCTTCCTAACACTTTTAACACAAAGTACAACTATAATGAGATGGTGTATCAAGCGTCGATTTTTACTACTGGATGCTGTTATCCAGATTGCCTCGTTCTAACTGTACAGTGCTTTAATTGCAGAAAGTTTGAAAGTTTAGACATGGGATCTATGACCATGCTCAAGCCATTTTAACTTTCCTCTGGCAGAACAGTTCTCTTATTCTTTTCACGTCGCAGTACATGAGCTTCTCCTAACTCCGACAGGATTAAAACATTCTTATGTTCTACTGCGTTTCCATTCTGCATCTGATCTCTTGTTTTAAGCTTCTTGTTTTTATATGGATATATTTTCCTTCACTTATTTAACATAAAGAGCTGATGATGATAGCAATCATTAGTAATGAAAGGATTCGAATAATTTTCGCATTAGATAATATGCACTGAATATATATAACTCTAACAAATGTTATCGCACAGATTTAATCTTTCTGAAAGCGTGAGAAATCATTAAATCATTCTCGCAAGATAGATGTTTGCGGATCACACGCGGGAATGGCATAATCATTTAATTTTGCTAACGATCCATTGAGGCACACATGTACAACTGTGAGGTTGGTTAACCAGCTTCATGTTATATCAGAGAGAGAGACCAAAGTAGCTCTTAACCATTACAAACGACCAGATTAATACATGTTGTACTATCTTCGTATTAGAGTTACCTACAGCGGCAGATACCGAAACGATTGACGTTTCTATTGCTAGAAAATCGTTTTACCATGTTGCTTTTGTCACGTATGAATTAATGAAAGTAAGGAATTAACAATAAGAAGAATTTTCTATTTTTTTCCAATGTGCAAAATCCAATTTCAAAGTTTGCGTTTTTAATATGCTTTAAGAAGTGAAATACGTTGAGAAACAGCTGCATTACTTTCCTTTGTACAATATATAATTGTATTTTGTACATTTTCTTTTAGAAGTGATATATATTGTGAGTGATGATCGTGGCATCTGCTCCTTATGCCAAAGATCAAATCCACTCAGAATAATATCAGATTTTTAATTGATCACCACCTCTCGGAAAGTAATGGCAAACCATCGAGAGTATCTTTACTGAGACATTCACCATGAAACATGCATCAAATGAAGATCACGATTTTCAATCATGAAAGATCGATGAGAGTGAGAGAGAGAGAGAGAGAGAGAGAGAGAGAGAGAGAAATAGTAGATCCCAGAAGAAAAATGTTTCTTTTCTGTCCATTGACTTTCATTGCTAGACTAACATAATTGACGTACATATGTATATACGGATTGGAAGACAAGGATAAATTGAAGCGATAAAGTATCGTGTATCTTTTTCTTTATTAGTGTTGATTTCGATCAACACAAAACGCGTTTATTTCGCGCAATTATCTCTTTGATTTGATAGTTTAAACATTCACTTGAATACAAAAATGAATTAAATATTATAAAATACATTTGCGCAAATTTAAAATAATGAAAACACGTTAGTCTATAATATAATTTCAGGTACAATGCGTTTTATTTAATATAATTTGCAATTTTTAAAATTCAAAAGAGAGTATAAAATATTAAGTTACATACATTGATGCATCTATAATTATCTCAATATAGAGACAATACATACTTACTTAATAGCGTAATACTATTTTACAGAAAAATAAAAAAACGTAAGATCTCTCCCTGTGTAAACACTAAATATCTACTGTGTAGCTGCGGTTTAAATTATTCACATGAAAGCAAAGCCCTCTTTATCTGTACGCATTTTTGCTGCCATCCAGGACGGATTTGGGTCCGCTTCTGGTTTTTATCCTCCAGTTGTGCGCGTGCGACGGGACACCTCCTCGGTAAAGCGCATACGTATTTTATGCCGTACCGACGCTCGGCCCGGCCCGGCCCGCCATTTTCCCCGGACTCAACCTTAGGGGTTAGCCACGGTGGTTAACGACGAAGAACCGGTCGCTCCGTCCCTTTCTGCCTCTCGACTCCTCTCTTCGTCCCTCCACCTTGGACGCTTCTCCACCTTCTCTCACCTCTCTCTCTCTCTCTCTCTCTCTCTCTCTCTTTCTCTGTCTCATGCTCTTTCTCTCTCCTCCACCATTGCAGCCCCTTTCTCCACCTCCCTCCCGGAAAATCAATATGAAGTGGCGTTGGTATACGACGTGGTGGCTGCTACCGTGTGTGCCATCTCTCTCCACGAGCGTTCTTTCTACCTCTTTCTATCCCCTCTCACGCTATCTTTCCCCTTCATTCCTTTTCTCATTTCCCGTTTTCCTCTTCTTTCTCTTGGAGGTGCAAACACCATTGTCCCTCGTGCATCGTCCAGTACTCTGCCCTCTGGTTCTTCCGCCCGACGCACCTTCTATCCTCACCATCAAATCTACCTAGGTCTCCCCAGGGGCGCCAGAGCTCAGACGGCAGCCTCCGGCCTTGCCGGCGGATTGAGGCAGATCGGTCACCGAGTCACCAGGATTCATTCGGGCTGCCTGGCTCGTTGGCTGGCTGGCTGGCTGGCTGGCTCGTAGGTCAACATCCACTATTCCGCCACCACTGGTTGAATATCGCCGCGTGGCGGCGCCGTGCGTGTCATCGTACTTTGCGCTTCCTTTCGGCGAACGTGTGCCGCCGCCATTCCGCTTACTTGCTTTCACAAGCGAGGAATTATAATTTCTCCCGAGATCGCGCGCCACAAGGCGCGTCTCTAGCTGATAGGAAAAATGTGCGAATAAACGAGAGATAAAAATCGCCGAGTGACCAAAGGGTGGCACACTTTTCCTCCTCTCGCCTCGTACAACTCGATTTTTATCTCTCGCAAATCGTCGCGCGACTGCGGCGTACGCAATTTTGCGCACCGTCTTCGATCGTGCTCGATATATCATCGTCGAGGCATCCTAACGACGCGATGCATCGTGATCTGGATAACGCTATTCGTCTACGCGATCTTTTTTCGTTTCGACCTCTAAGAAAGAAGTTTCTTTTTATCCAACACGCGCAATACTTATTCATCATACGCGATACATAGCAAAATCATGAAAATTCTACGAGCTTGAATGCATAGCACTCTGGTTTAACATTCTTGATGTAGCATCGTGAATTTCCGAGATGGTAGATTTCCCTCGGACGCAGAGGCGCCTCTGACTTTTGTATTTGAAGAAAAAACAGATATAAACATAATATAAAGAAATAAGAAAAATATCTAGAAAGGAAAAATCGTGCAAGAAAATTATAAATCGTATATTTCGAATTTGTCGAACCTCCTTTTTAAAAGGTCTCTTCTCTTTCCTTCGTCAATTTCGTGAATTCTCACGGCTTTTCGTTGTACGTAGATAAATAAATTGATCAGATTGACAGTTTAAAGATAAGTGTCAAGATACATTTAAATGGATGGAAAGAAAAAAGAATGGACAAGTTTGATGTCCGCTGAGAAGAAAATCCTTTTCCGTCCGGGCATTTTGCGGGGAAAAGACAGCACTGCGCCATGCGCAGTGGCGTTTGAGCCGAGCGGACTGGGGTGGTGCGCGCCCTACGGGTTGATCGGCGCCGTAGTATAGAGAGAACGGGGCCGCGGGGAGGGTGGGTTTGGCCAGGTAGTCGTGGCGAGAGGGTTCGCGGGGGTTGCACGGGAGTGGTGGGAAGGAGTGATGGCGAGGCGAGGCGAAGCGACGCGAGAGGATTGGCACGCTAGGTTAGTAGCGGAGGTACACGTTGTACCAGCCGGCAGTAGTGAGTGCCGTGCTTAACACGGCCTACACGGCCTTCCCGCTGCGCGCGTAGACCTAGAAGGCGGCTGCCCACGTCGATCGGTTTCTACTTGCATCGCGTCGCCTCGCGTCGCCTGGCG
>QKQZ01055053.1:0-26410 GCA_003595255.1 Solenopsis fugax | reverse complement strand
ATTCTTGCTTATATATGAAACAATGAATTGTTGATTTGATACTAATTTTTTTTCTGTGTAATTAACATTTGACCGATTGATCCTAATATTACGGCGCCAGTGAGTGGCAAAAGCAGAGAGATCCAATTTATCTTTGGCGTCTTTAACGGCGATAAATAAAAATCAGATTTAAGATATTCAAAGATATCGCCGGATATATCATGCAAAAACCTTTCGTAAACAACTTAATTTGATCGAATAATTCAAGATTGAAGGATAAAACGGACGAAAGCTAAAAACTCGCAGCTCAGTAGGAATACAGTGATTGGAGCTAAACTGGCGATCGAGAAAGTTACCCGTGCAAGACGGTGTAGGAGTGAATCAACGAGCGAGTGTTCAATCTAAAATCCAATTCGCTCTCCGCTCTCACACGCCGTTATTACATGACACATAGATAGATAAAAGATTTATTATTTCTAGCGATCTGCTCCAGATTTACGATAAATCTGACTACCTATACCCATACGTAGAGACCGCAAGATTTACTGTATTATTACTACGTAAGAGTAGAGGATCGCTTGAAATAGGTCGGAATAACGAATGAATTTCGTGAATTTCGATTTGTCCTCATTTTCCCACCTTTATTACAGACCGATGGATCTGTCGGTTCAGATGGATTTCAGATTCAAACCTTGCGAGTGTTTGCATTCTTATCGTCGTAAACAGAATTGTCTAACTTGGCACCGAGCACGTGCGAAACTCTCCGGCTTCAAATTGGCCTGGCTTTCTCGCGCCTCCTCACGAATGCAGCCGACGATACGGTGTGTTTGCAACCGGAAGACCGCGTGTGTGCCGCGTTTCTCGTCTCTCTTTACCGGAAGAGAGGAGCGAGACAGTATTTGTTTTCGTCGGAGCACGCTCGACCTGTTTCACGATTATCCTTGACGGTCGCGAGCAGTTCCCCAACTCAAAACGATGACGTTCCCCACTTGCTTTTAATATCCGAAACAATTTAATATCAGTGAGTAAAACTGCGGGACAAGAATACCGCCGCGTTGATATTATTTCGCCGTGTATGAAACAACGTCTCTGATTAAAAAGTTCCTGCGATATCGCGCTTGAATGCAATTTTTTTCGCGCAAAACGGCAAGGAGAATCGATCTGCTTATTCGTCTTCCCTGGATCGCGTAAGCTCTTATTTAGGGAGAAAAATATTTTTAATCCTTTAAATCAAAAGTGATTTTAATGATGTTTTACGATATCATCTAAAAGTTGTCGAAATTAAAAAATTACAGGCGCCTTACAGGTTTATTCTTTTTCTAC
Source organism: Solenopsis fugax (assembly GCA_003595255.1). Classification (NCBI taxonomy): domain Eukaryota; kingdom Metazoa; phylum Arthropoda; class Insecta; order Hymenoptera; family Formicidae; genus Solenopsis; species Solenopsis fugax. The sequence goes on along the minus strand of QKQZ01055053.1, from coordinate 25,108 downwards.
TCAACGACAAAAAAATTTGGCTGTAAATGTCCTGAAACAGTTGCAAAAAAGAAAACAATGAAAAATTTGGCTTATAAGAATAATAGTGGCTTATATAGCGAAAATAATCCTATTTTGCTGCAGTTTTTGGTAAATAATTTTTAACCGAGTAAGAGGATTCAAATAAATAACTTTTGCCTAAATATTTATTAGAGTTTTACTTGTATATGTAAAAAGTTTGATTTAAATCATAATGCTACTTCCTCATCAAATTTATAAATAAGTATTGTAAAACGCGATTTTACGTAAAAATCAAAAGCGAACAAAAAATTAAGTAACTTAAAATTTAAATTAGAGAATTATGCTGAAATTTTACAGATACTCAAACATAATAATAGAACACTATAAAATTTAAAAATTTTTGAATACTTTGAGATGTGACGCATACATTCTTACATAGAATTCCTTTCAGACGGCATAGAATGCTTTGAACAAAATTCAGCGTCATCACATGAAAGACAGCAAATTCATTTGATATATGAAATAAACTTTATCGTGCGTCCCGGACATAATAAATGCAAGCAACGTGTTCGCGGCTCATTGTATAGACAAGCCGCCTCTTTTCCACGACGCGTCAGTCTTCGCGAAGTGCAACCGGGTCGTCCCGGTTTCAATATCGGCTCGGCGCAAGACGGCCCCTCTTGTCTGGTCTCTCTCTCCTCAAGCGGCGGCGGCTCGTATGTCTCCCCGAACGAGTCGAATAATTCACCTTACGTGCAATTGATTTTCCAATAAACCGCAGACGACACGACGCGAACACGTGCCCGCCCGATGGCATGCGCGAACAGTCACAGCCCGTAAAAGGACAAATAGAATACCTGAGAATGTCTCATCTCGCGTAGGCAATGTATCTGACACATGCGTATCTCAATTCGATATCTTTACGTCGAATAGATGCACAGGGTGCTCCGAAAATGTTTATCTTATTTCGAGCGACATGCGATCGTTTCGCATGAACGATTAGAAGAAAATCGATACACATCAATTTGTTTTTTTTTGTTTTTAAATTTAAATTATATTAGGAAAATCGGAAAGTAATGTCGTTTTTGTAAATAATTTAAACAGTATGTAGTTGACAAAATTTTTTATTTATTTAATTTATTTAGTAGTATAATTATAGAGATGAGTCATCATTTTCTACGATGGTCGTCCACTTATTTATTAATTCCTTTCTCCAAGATTCTAACTGGCTTTAATTCTGTAACATAACAATGCTTAACTGCATATAGTCGTGAAATATAACGCATAAAAAAATTAGAAAATTAGAATGGCAAGTACTAAAGTTCATTCATCGTATTTCTATTTATTTCCTCGGACTATCATCTTTTCCGATCATTGGAGCACTTTTTACGAAAAGTTTTGTATTGTTCAAATCGCCTTATTTTTTTAATCAAAGTCTTACCTTCCTCGAGAATAAAGTTAAAAAATTAATAAACAAATGGACGACCATAGAAAATGATTATATTATTCAATAAATGATAAATTATTAATAAATTAATAAAGTTTTACAAGTATATCAATAATTAATTTATTAACTCTTCTCAGAAACTGTTTAATCGAAAATCCAGGTCAATAAGCTTTAAAAAGTTTCTATCGCGAGGTAAATAATGGAATTACATAGATTGTACATGCCGAAATTGATTTTTCGTATACAGGTATAATTTCTAACGTCTGCATTACGGTTATCTTATGTGTCTTAAGTTTTATTGCCATATTCTGTGTTTCCCAGCACTTTTAAAATATCTGGCGCGTTTCAATATCTCGTTCGTTTATTTTTAAATAAGACGCGCAAATGTTTATCTCGTTAAGTCGCATTACTGATTAGCAAATATCCATAATTTTCAAAGCTCTCGTTACGTTCGCAATCACGTCGCGGAATTAAATCCCTCGCCTGAGATGGAGCCGCTTTGAGCTTAGGTTCCGCCTGCGGGGCACTTACGGAGCACTCTGTATACTTTCGCGACCAGGTGAGACAGCTTTACACGCGCTCAACGCCGTAACCAGCGTCGCAATTTTCACGGTGCATTACCTCCGGTATGCATTACACCTCGAAGTAAAATTCGCCAATTACCCTTGTCCTGTTCGCGATATACCAGCGATAATGGTACGGTTAAGCAAGGGAGCTTTGTGTTAAATAGTTGGGACAACAATTATCAGTCTCGCACCAACATCGCAAGCGCGAAGGCAAGGCACTTTCCGGCCTCGGCGAAAAGGCTAACGGCGATTTGCATAAAAGCTTTAGCTACGGAACTGCGCGCAAAGACGCCGCTTGAGGAAAGAGCAAAAAGAAGGAATGTGCGGAAACGCAGGATACTGAAGACGAGGGAAACCTGAAGCCTCATTGGCTATTTCCGCGATCCTCGAGTAAGCGATACACCGCACTTTCGTTCACACGTCACGTTCAAACGATTCCGCGCGAAGCCAAGAGAATATCCTTCGCCTCTTTTCGTCACTTAGTTTTCAGGCGAGGCAGCTCGGAGCCGCGATAATATCCAAATTTTCAGCCACGAAGCCACGTCGGTATTCTAAAATCGTAGAAAAAAATTTTATTTCATATATTTATTCCAAAAAGACGTCATTTGTAACGGTGTACACAGAGAGAAAAAATTGTAGTTGTGGCAGCTATATGCGGAGAACCATACAAATTTTGTTAATATAATTATAATATATAGTTAAGTGAACTATATTATAGTTATTGCAACTAAATTAATGGTTAAGAGAACTAATAAAAAATAGTTGTAATATACTATATAATAAAGTAATTACAACTATTTTTTATTAGTTTTCTTAACCATAAACTTAGTTGCAATAACTATAATATAGTTCACTTAACTATATATTATAATTATATTAACAAAATTTGTATGGCTGTCGCCTTATAGTTGTCTCCACTACAATTTTTTCTCTCTTTTAGTGTATACAACGATGAATTGCTGCAAGTACATCACGATTGATCTCATAAGCCAGTGACATATTCCTTGCACTTATTCATCTTTCGTGGAAACGCCAAGTATACCAGAATATTTGTTTTCACTAGTTGTATGTAAGTCATTAAGCTTACGTTACGTCATTAAGCTAACGTTACAGATAATATAGAAACTATTTGCCGTCTGAGATCGAATTTTATACCTATTTCGGTTGTATGTATTGCGTTACAATTGGATTTCCGGAGGAAAACCGCCAACCCACTGCTGACTCGTGGCTTCTTCGCCGATAACCTCCGGTTTGTATTCCCGTCCAGGAAGAGAACAAATTATCAACCAACGTTAAGAGAACAAATTTTCAACCGTTCAGCATCCGATTCTCGGGGAACCGTCTACTAAGAAGGAATGTAGCGCTCGTTGCAACTGACGTGAGAATTTGGTTTAATAGATCGGTAAATTAAGAGCGCGTGGCTTGAAAAATTTGTACGGCGAATAAAAGCCTTGCTCACCATCGAATTTCTTTGAAAGCGACATTCGTAATTGTATAGAGTAAATGCGAAGAAAAAGTAAACGCATCTGTTCTCTGCTTCTTTTTCCATTAAACCACTAACTGAGAGAGCAACAATTAAGCGATATATTGAATTTATAAAATTTATTGAAAATATCAAATTCAAAATCGTTCCCTTTGCTTTTCTCCCATCCTTTACTCTCACACTTCGCAAATGAGAGTTTTAGCACATGAAAGCATTAATGATTCCGAGCTTACCCGATCTTATTGTAGCGTAATGAGAAGGTCGATCCTTATTCCGTATTCCGAGCCTTATGGAGATATCTATTCATTGTCACAGCGATCCCGCGTATATTAATGAATAATGAGGAACAAGGATAAAGCCAGGCCGCTAACCCTGACGAACGACGTTTGTTTGTTCCGCCGCAACGTCTTTGGTTTCCTTTCCTACGTTTCCACGGCTGCCGCTTCGTATATTATTTTGATATCTTCGAATTGCGTATCTATATATATACATATATATTTATCACACATCTATATATATATATTCATATTATATTATATATCTTTTTACACATTATGTATACTCACACATACGCTGTCTTTCCCTTCGTTCTTCCCTTCGCTTCATACCTATATATTTATACACGTTAATCAGCACAATGCCAGTAACAATGGTATTACACGTACATACACGCACGCACGCATCATACTCGTTGACAAAGTGAATATTTTAATTGCTCGTTCACACACCGGAAAGATCACGGGGGAAGCATCTTATCACCGCCGCTTATCACCGATCCTTCGGAATTGACGAGAATCAATCTGAATCAAAATTTCAATCGCAAGTAAGCAAATGTCTCGTTAATTTTTTTTCCGCGTAAGACGAGAGATGGCTAGATTACACTAGGAGAGAGGTATCTTTGCACCGCAGCAATTAAGAAGCGATTTGCGTAAAGGCCCTCTGTACAAAAGTTGTAGTTTTTTCATCCACAAAGTTGCATGTTAAGTATTATATTTTTTCTTTCAGCCTCCGCAAACATTCGTGAAACCTTTCTTCGCTGCGGTGCAAATTTGCGACTCCTGCAATATGGTTCCGCGACCGCGATCTCTGTACCGACGGTGTTTGACGACATTTGAAGACATATCGAGCACTTTGCACTTAACATTTTTGCATTTCTGAGCGAAACGCGGACATTATTTCGATCCTCGCGCTACTCCGCGGGAACTTCACAGCCGTAATGCGTCATTGTCGTGTAACGAGACGCGCTCCTGGAAAACGCAATGGTTGTACATCACTGCCTCGGCAGCATCGAGTTAAAAAGCACCCTCATTATTCGCCGTGAACAATGGAGGCCCCGTACAAATGGCGACCGTACGTACGCACGATGACACGACGGTTTCTCGGCGTCTCTAGCGACGGTCCAGCGACGAGTGACATTTTTTAGTTGCCGACGTCCAGGACAGACAGTGGGCTCGTCTGTCTACCCGGAGTCGGTCTAACGACGTCAATTCGGGAATGAATTTTTCCGTCGAGCACCCTTTTTTATTTTTATTCGTGCTTGAAATATCGTGGATCCGGTCTGAAAGATTATACTGTCAAACCTTTAACGTGTCTAAAGTTCCTAAATGCCAATATTAAATTGATGAGCAAAAGATACGTGCTGGCATCTTAATAATTGATAATTGAAGCTGAGGCAAGCGAGTTGTAATCATTGTCGCACAATGAAATATCAACTGCTTGCAAACGTTTTTTATTCTCTTTTTTTTTTTGTTAGAAAAATGTTAACGAATCTTGCATTAACTGTGCATTGCGTATTTCCATGCTTGCGAAATATATTACGATCCCAGAATTCTGTTGTTGATACGGATAATTATTTTCCGAAAGGGGATTTTTGTATTGTGTTCCACGCGAACGGCTTATTCTCATTCACCCTGTACGATCGCTCTGTTCTCGCCCTTGTATTGCTATTATTATTAATTAACGTTACTACCACTTGTCATGCCACGAAGTTCATATCTCACGATGCGCATTTCCGTTGCAATTAATTATCTCGAATGCGGGCTGAGTATCACGAGCAGAGTACCGAAGGTTCACGCTTCTCGTTTGACTCTCTCGTAATTTTGCGGAGCTGCTTTCGTTGTTTTGGTAGTTGCAACATGAAAGCTCTCCCCCTTCGTATGTAGCTAAAAAATGTCACACCCCCCTGTATGCCTCGATAGTATCTCGCATTCTCCTTTCTTTTCCACGGTAGTTAGCACGAGATACAAATAGCCGAAGGTCTCCTGGAAGAAACATCGCAAGAGCGGATATATTCCAACCCCCGATGAGGAAGCGTTGCCATGAATCGAAACATCATGTACTTTCACGTAATTGCGGAAATAAAGGTCGCAACAGAGTTCGCGTTTGCAAGAGCAATAAATTGCTGTATTCAATTTCAATTAGCGACCGAACGAAATGATCACGTATCGCTGTTTGCAAGTTGTGGCAGCGTTTCTTCATCGGGACTTGGCAACCGATACATTTGTAGCGGTTTGCTGAGGGAGCCCTTCAACTCAAGAAGATAGAACGACGACGTCCTTCAAAGAGCTCGGGAGATGCGACCGCACGACGAAATCGCGACTCGGATTAATTTCACCGCCAGTTACCTCGCGGCAGGAGGATATCTTACCCGTGCGGATCTAACTGACCACGATCTCTGCAGGAGACGTTAACGAACTGGACCGATTAACGGGAGGAGCTCGCGTCCCCTTTTCCGTTGCCGTGTGCGGTTAAAGCGGAACGATCCGACGCGAATTGGCGGCTTAGCGACGGCTAACTTCGACTTCGTAGCAAATTCGAGGATAAATGCACACAGGAAAAAAAATTAGTATCAAATCAACAATTCATTGTTTCATATATAAGCAAGAATATAAAATCCCCTTGGAAGTATTTATAATCTCAAAGAGACATAATTTGCTAACATAAAGAAATTTTGTTTCTTCATGTAAGCAAATTATGTCTGATCAAGATTATCAAATTCTTCCAAGAAGATTTTATATTCTTGCTATATATGAAACAATGAATTGTAGATTTCATAGTCATCTTTTTCTGTGCAGGCGCCGTAATTTCCGCGATCAGAATCCGCGGTGTTCTTATCGATCGTAAATATATGTTTATAATAAATTATAACTTGTTCGCACCGCGATACACTCATTGCCAGAGAGATACTCGTTCTCTCGTAACGGAATACGCCAATATGATCGCGGAATGCGCGATGCTTTTAAAATAATATGAATTTAATACGCGTCGTTTTTTAAGTATTCTAAATACGGCAACGTTGTTGACTTTATTTCGCGTTTTTTTTTTGTAAATCTCTGTGCGACGACTATCCATACGGAGATAAAATGTCCAGTGTTTCGAGTTCACGAACGTTCATTACATGTCTAAGCTTCCCGCAATGTCCAGATTCCGAATATTTATTAATGTCACGAAATTAAATGATCTTTTTCCCGAAAAAAACATCTCTGGATATTACGTGCTGTGCAACTTTGAGCAATTTTTTTCTGTGAACACCGAATGTTTAATTCAATGTTCCAAAAGAAATTTTTTAGATTCTTCTTTAAAGCTGCAGAGAGAACCTTCGGGATTACATTGGAAACAAGTTTTCTGTTAAGCGCGGTGATTCTTTTATCCCGTAGAGAGCATAATTGAAATGCAACTCAGTTCTCTTTGATTCGACGATCTCGCACGCGGCATACATACAGTTTTCTCGTTCATGGATTTAACATCGCCTGCGAAATAACTGGTGGAAACCTATCCAATTACTCGAAAAAGGCGCCCTGCACGTTGCCGAAGAAAAGTCAAAAATGCGCCACAGAATTGCGCTCGGTGTCGAAATTTTCTTTTCCTTTTATTACGCGAAGCAATTAAAAAAAAATAACAATTTTTGTCGATCGTTTGTACGGGCTCGACTAACTGTGGACTCTGCAAATCGCATAGAAGTCACGCAGAGCCATTAATTTTGTAAAAAGAATATCGATTCGAGGTAAGTACTGTCATAGCCCAGCTTCTCCAGCTACGTCGTCGACGAAATAATCTTAATATATATTCGGCAAAAATTTACACGCACACAAGGAAAATGGAGGAAAATGCGAAGGATAATAAAAAAGGTGTCACATCGTTACGTTTTAACAAGATGGTTGGAAAAAGAGTTTCGTTTAGTTTTCTCGTCGCTACCGTGGTGTGTGAAGAAAAATTTCATTAAAATATTTCTCTCGGTTTTCTTCTTTCGTGTTATTTTTTCTTCTATTTTCCTTAACCTTACGTATACGGTGTTACTGTTCGATATATCGACTGCCATAAACGCTAGTGTACCACAGACGTCAAGGACGCATTACGTCACGGAAGAATCCTCGTGATCGCCGTTTAATTTAAAAAAAATCGCGCGTTACCGCGCGAGAGTTCCGCGAGAATCGTTGAGAGAAGGCGTCGCGTAGGTTGAAAAAAAAGAGCAGGGAGAACAGGAGGAAATTGAGAGGAATTAAACACATCGTCTTCTCTTTTTCTCCGAGGGACCCGGGCGCTCTTGGAACACTCGGATAGAATAACGTCGCGATTCTGAAAGCGATTGAATTTGACGGAACACCTCGTTGCACTTGCCCCCATTTCCGCGGCCTCTGATAATCGCGATAAAGACGGGGCCGTTGTTCCAGTTAGGTCGACGGCGGCGTCAACTTGAATTTCCGACGAGCACGGCGAGGAGAATCGACGAGCCGTTCCCGTGTGTCTCTTTCCGGGAAACTCGATTTCCGATTCGTCAAATACCTGAGAATACTCAACACGAGAATACCCGCGCTAGCTATCCGACTATCCGCCCGCGGCGCGCGTACNAAAAAAAAAAAAAAAAATACATTTCACCCGACGAATAGTTAACACACACGTTGATACGCGCGCATACACGCACACAGAAATAACACGCACAAACAACATGATGCATACATATGCATAAACGCACTCTCTCGTTCGCTTCTTCATTTCTCTTCAATGCGATACAATTCGCGATCTGTTCACTTGCATGAGTCGATATTATCGATATCATCAAGGCACACGTGGTACCGTTGACTCTCCTTTTTTTTCCGCCATCCTTGTTGTTACATCATCTCACACTGGAAAACACACTTTACAATTTCTTGCGACAGAGTACCGATGCAATCTGACCGATTTATTTGTCTCTCTGGCGAGCTTATCTTCTTTTTTATCTTTTCTTTGTTTCGTCACCGTTTGCTGCTGCATAATTATCAGAGAATCAATTTACATTTCTGTCTATATCTGTCTATGTCTTATTCTCTTTCTCTCAATCTCTGAGTCTATCGCTCTGCAGTCTCTCTCTCTCTCCTTTTCTCTCTCTCTCTCTCTCTCTTTCCCTCCCCTCCTCTTTCTCTTTCTCTTTCTCTCACTCTTGCTCTCGCTGTCGTTCTCTCTTTCTGTCCTGGTTTTCCACCTTGCAAGCTGCTGGTTTGTTGGGTTTTCTGAAAGTGCCTGTATACTCAGACATTGCCTGTAACACTATATGCTTTCCACATATCTACGTTACGTATACACGTGTAATGTCTGTTGGTTGGTGTTGATATGTTTCGTACAAACGGTATATATATTTATATATATATATATATGCGTATATAAGTATATATGTATGTGTATATATATATATATTTATACACATATATATTATTGGGTCATTGCAAAAGTCTTGGCGGTTTTTTAAGACATGGTATTGTCTAGTAAGATGGCAACACTGGCAGGAAAGTATAACATATTATATATTGTGTTGGAAAGGTTTCGTTGTCAGCTGTCACATAAACAAAAAATTAGCGCGATTCAAATTGTTTACATTGCGATTATGTTAAAGTGAAAATGGCATTGAAAAAAGAATATTCATGTGCGATTATTATGTACGAGTTTCGGAAGGGAACAAAAATTGTCGATGCCATAAAAAGCATTTGTGACGCGTTTGGAGAAGCCACTGTATCAATTCGAACGTGAAAAGTAGTACGCGAACTTCGAACATGGTGATTTTGACATTGAGGACAAGCCTTGCTCTGGATGACCTACGGTTGTTGATGATGACTCGATTCGTGCAATAGTCGTTACAAATCCACGAATTTCAACGGAAAAGATTGCAAAGAGCCGAAATTTTACCGTCAATCGAGGATTGAGAAAGTCGGAGTATTGCAGTCTCATTTATTGATCGAAAAAAAAAAAATAATGAATCGTTGTTTTGTTGCGAAATCCTTGCTTAACGGGCTAAAAACGAAGCGTTTTTTAATCAAATTGTGATTAGTGATGAAAAAATGCATTGTGTATGACAATCCGCAATGCAAAAAACTTGGAGAAAGTCTAATAAAAGTGGTCAAGCGGTGGCAAACTTGGACTGCATCCAGAAAACTCTTTTGTCCGTATGGTGGGATTGCAAGGGTATACTGTATTTTGAGCTATTGCCAAAACGTCATACGATTAATGCCGACAAATACTGTGAGCAATTTAACAATTTGCGTGCAGCTATTCAAGAAAAACGGCCAAGGTTTGGAAAGAAATTCTCTTTCACCACGCCAACGCAAGATCACACTTCGAACATAACACAGAAAAAAAGAGTTAACCGGCAGCTTTTACCTCATCTTCTCCTGACACATTGCGCCATTTGACTGTCATTTGTTTCGTTCTTCGCAAAGCAATTTGACAGGGAAAAAAATTTGCATCAAAAGAGGCCGTCAGAAAGCACTTGATTTTGTTCTTTGACGATAAAAGCACCGCGTTTTATGATAGAGTTGTCCGAATGCTATCTGAACTTTGGTAAAAGATCATAGAAAACAATGGCGAATATATATCCAAGATTATACAAAACGTTTTAAAAAAATGACATATTCTGTGTGCATTTTCATAACCCAAAAACCAAGACTTTTGCAATGACCCAATAAAACGAAGTTATTTGGACAACGATCAGTATAACCTTGTGCACGGACTACGGATGCGATATCATTGAGAAACGTTGCTGCGTGTGGTGCATTTCGGCGTGTACGAACTCGACCTAATTAATCGCGGCTCGCGTGCCACGTGTCGGCCACGTGCGGATCTTGTTGCTTCTGGCGGTAAAAGAATGCAGGCGAGTATGACGGCGCCGGGATTGCATCGCTAATGGCGCTCGTGCCCCTCTCTCTCTTCTCAGAGATTGCTTCGTTAAAATATTCTTCAGTGCTCGTACTTCTCATGTTGGAGATAATCTCGCGAACATTATCGCGAGCGTCGCGTTGCAACTTCCATATGACTTCTAATCCTCGTTCTAAAAACTTACGCTTCTATTGTACGCGTGTGAGAAACCCTAACATATTGTTCTCTTTGTAAACGGCATTCCAATTCTACTTTGATAATCACAAGAAAGATTGATCGTCACGGGAAAATTTAACGAGATAACATTTCGTTTATTTGTTAACTTCCGTAAGACGATAGAATCTCGATCTGTGGGTCAAATCGAGAAAAAAAAAGTTAACCCTTTCCTCGCGCGCTCGCATTATCAGCGTTTTATCAGCGCGTTGGGATCTTTAAAGACGCGAAAAAAAAAAAAAATGTTGCTCTCCATCTGGTTCTGGTTCGGCTCTCGCCGCACTTCAACTCGTGGGTGATGCAAAAGTTTCGACTTTTACGGCAAAACCGTCTTAATAATCGCGCGCAGTTACCATTAATTCACGTTTTATAGACCGTATCTGTCTTCATTCTCATTCTGGCGGCGATGTTTAGCGCAATATGTCCCGCCACCTGCCGACATTGTCCCAGGCAATTGGAATCAGCTTGAGCTTCCATCCCCTTTCCACTCCACTGCCTTCCTCTTTCTTTTTCCCCTTTCGACGCTATGCCTTCCACCCTGCCTCATTTTCTTTCGGTTTCCCACGGAATTCTCTGGCGGTTTATCTTCGACCCCGACATACCCTATTACTAACTATTTATCTTTCACTCTTTCTCTCTTTTAATCTCCGACTTTCTCTTCTCACTCTGTCTTTAGTCTCTCACGTCTCTCTCCCTGCCTTTCACTTTCCTTCGTCCATCTGTCCCCCTGTTTTCAAGACGATGCGTACCCGTGATAGCGATTTTACTAAAGTATTCTAAGGATTCTAAGAGGTAAGATTCAGATGGTGCGAAACGATTAGAGATACATCGCGATCATCGACGCTTCCGCTCGCGGGCTTTATTAACTCTCGTTTGCTTATGCTGTATGAATCGTTTTTGCTTCTCTACATTTTTTCAAGTTAAGGACAATCAGTTTCGCTCGTTTGTCGGTCACTAAAGCCGGGAGCGTTGATAATAGTCATTACTTGTTATGCGAGCGTCTCGTTATGGAGGTCCGTCGCAGAAGGGCTTTCGCACGAAGGACGAGCGTAGTAACTCACGTGAGACAATCGTGCTGAAATATTCATCGACGGCATACCCCATTCTCGCTGAAACCGCGGGATCCCGTGAGTGACTCTCGCGTCACAAGAACGCAATTCCTAATGGACATCTCCGCGAAAATCCGCTCAAGTGAGGACAAAGGGCGTGAAATTGAGAATGAATTAGGCGACGAGGTTCCAGCAGACATCGTCGTAGAAGGGCGTTGCCGTCGAATCGGGGAAAATCTCGTATCGGTCGGACGAAAGAATAGCCCCGCCGAGATTAAGGGATTAAATTGATTCCGGCGCGAAAGAAGAAAGAAGCAAGAAAGTTTACGACTATCGGTCGTTGCGAGAAAGAAGCCATTAATCTTATCGATCAATTTACAGTGAAAATAATAAGAGAGTTAATTAGTTAGTTGCAATAATAACGAAATAACGATTTTATTCCCCGAATGTTAGAAGACATTTATAGAATGTTATAGAATATTTCTGAAAAAACGAAGTTTGTTACTGACGGAATAATATATAAAATCGGATTCCCATTGTCACATAGAGATGGATGACACGAGCGGATAGACGATTCCTTTCGAAACAAGATCGTGACGCGGCCTCTTTATTCGTGGATCTGCATAATCCATAATTTTATCACGAAGTCGGCGCACGTACGGATCCAATCTTGATGCCAGCGAGACCCTCCTCACACGCTTCCACGCAACGAGCAGCTTTAAAGTTCGCACGAATTTCTTAGTTCGCGGGGAATGCAACGATGAATCGGCGGGGATCGATGCGTGCGCGCGCGAGCGAATTTATTGGGAAATCGGTTAGTCGTGAATTTTCAATTGAACGGATAGCCGCATACCGCGTTTCCCTGGAATTTCACGAATTTCACGTATTCGCAAGATGCCATTAAATTCTCTGAAGATGAACAAAGCCGATTTAAGGGATCAGAGTGAATCGATTCGTGAGGTTTCTTGGATACAAATCGGATGTCCGAATTGACGAGTGGACGGAGCGGTCTCGTCCGTTCGAGCATCGGCGCGGATTTGCACATCGGTTTTATCGGGAAAGTAGTAGCAGCGAGTAGATCGGTGTCCCGATAATCGGATACATGTTGCGATTCTATACTGGATCGGCTTTCCGTGTCCACGCCGATTTATCGGCCAGCTCTCTCGGTAGATCGTGCGAGCCCTTTGATCTTCGGAATATCGACCTTCACAAAAGTCCAATCTAAGGCTGGAGGCAAGCGCCGACTTCGGCACACTGCCAGTGATCCTTTCCATCCCGGAAGAAAAACGATCGTTTGGATGAGAAGTTAAGACAAGAAGCTTGAGAACGGGAATCCTTTTGTCGTCGTAATTCATCTGGATTTTTGTCGCGCAGGCGACGTGCACGCGTGCGAGGAGCTTCGTCTCTCATCTCGTGATTAAACCCAATCGCAGCTAATGGTACCGAGTCGCAAATAATTAGTGATTCGTAAAAATATTTGTTTCCGAAGCTTTAAGGATTTATTTATTTCGCACGAGAGGGGAATCGCTTGTTTACTCGAGACATGAATGCAAATGCAATGATTCTGTTTGGTGTTTCCTGTTCCACATAAATATTTCGTCGGTGGATTAATATCTTCCAACCGTATCGCGATCATTTCCATATGAGGATTCGGAGTGATCTATTACAAAGTGCCAGAATTACGCCGCGTTCGTTGGAAAAACAGCGGCATCAATTTACGGAGAACTGCCGGATTTCCCGAGAGCCGTCAAGGTTGTTCATCTTCTCTCTCTCTCTCTCGCACTGCGATCTCTATCTCCCACGTAAACGATTCTACGAAAGCCACCCACGTATCCTGTAGGATTTCTCTCGCGAAGCGCCGTTCGATGGCGCCGTTGAAATCGCGCGACTTCTGCAAAGTTCGTCTAAATTCTAGTTACGACGACAAGAGGGGAGGAAAAGAAAAGGGGGCAGCGTGGAAAATGCTTGCATCGCGGCCGGTGGTAATGGTCACAGTTGCAGTCAGATTGTGTGCAACGCGCGAAGTTCCGCGAAAGCATTGGCCCTGATTCTTCCTCGCGGAAATCACCCACCAGTTTTCTTCTAGTTTCTCCTTCTCACGTGACCCTTTCACAGAGAGAGAGAGAGAGAGAGAGAGAGAAAGAAAGAGAGAGAGAAAGATCCTCCCTTTATCTCAAGAAACGATTTTCGCAAAGAAGATATGAGGAAGGTAAATCCGGTCGATCGATTGATCGATCGATCGATCGATTGGTCTCACGCACACATGCACGTCGTCTACGCCGATATGCAGGATACGAAAACCAGGCGGGTGTGTGTGTGTATGATGTTGCAGGTGTGACCATCCTGTTGTCACAGACGGTGTTTTCCCTGCTGGTGGCCCACGTGTTGACGCGAACCTCCGAGGCGGTGCCACTTATAGGTACCGATCCACCTTTCCTACCTACCTACTCCGACGAGGCTAAATTCGACGCTGTGGGAAGTTTTCTTGTCCTTGGCGTGTCTGAATAATAGAATAATGATTTCTTTTTTTTCTATTTTTTTTTTCTGTTTCATATCTCTGTACAAATTTGCGAAACAATCTATTACAGTTTCATATTTCGTACTTCTCTCTTAGAAATATTAAAATCAGACTACTTTTGCATTATTACATTTTCTCTCTAATCACGTTTATTAAAACAAAATAAAACTCACGATAATAAAATTTACATTTGCAATCCAAGCTGAGATATACCTTAATTGCCAACATACAGAAATATGACTGTTTAAGAAAAAAGCAATTATTATTCTATTATTCTCGGTTTACTTTGTTTCTCAAAAACGATTGTATTCTTCTACGATTTTCCTAATTAATTTCTGTCTCGCGAGGGAAAGGAAAAAGACCGTACGTTTGACGAATACGGGGGACGTTCCGTTTTCCAAAGTCCATTTTATTTCTCTACGACCCTTATGCGCGCAAGGATATCGGTGGCTTTATCAAACAGCGTTCTAGATCGGAATGGATAAGGATAAGGGCCATAGTGCTCGATCGTGACGTTCTGTGACTCAATCGTCCACCATGAATCGGCACAATCGCTGCGCCAAGGCCTTATTCCTATTCTTTCCGTGTTTACGTCCGACCTGCTCGGTGTGCAGCACATGGCCAGCACTTTACTAGACTCATGCGCGATCATTCGCAAATATGGGCGTGAAAGATTTTAAAGGACAAGTAACTCGGAAAACTATCGACGTAGGAAACACAAATATCGATCTCCTTCGCGCGACCCCGGCTGATCATTGTGACAGGTTCCAAGTGGAAAACTCCCCGCACGTCGCACCCTTTTTCACTCGCGACCGGGCCGCCTAGATTTCCTTTCCTTCTTCTGTCCTAACGCTTTTTCGTAAGAATGTCGAAAGCAGGCACGGCTGCTATCGAAACTGAAGAACAATTCGCAAAATCATTTCTCGTGCGATCGAACGAGTAATTTAAACCATGTCTATAGTCGACTTATCGTTCGATAATGAATACATTTCTGATATTCCACCGATGTTCTCAACAAACATAATGATGAATTGTATCAGAATGGCAGATATTAATGAAACGCTACATTTGCATAATGATGATTATAATTAATAATCATATTAATAATTATCATAAATTTTAATTAAGAATTACCGTTGACCCATTTCAATATTTCAAGATATCTTGATGAAAATATTCGAATTTTTAATTAAATGCTATTGAATTTTTCTCTGTTGGATGACATATTTTGTACTAAACAGTACAGAATTTTATGGCGCACGTGAAATACGCAACCCGAAAATATGAAAAAAAAAAAGGGGTCATTAAATACCGTACATATTTCCAGTCATTATTACGCATACCGCGATTATTCACAAAAGAGTACCAGGACGTGTTTGATGAGAACTGAAAGATACGTGCAATTTGTGTAAGTTAATGAGTTCTACGATACGATATTCTCGATATCGTGTCTATCTGGGACGCGAAGGAAGCGCAAGTAAGCGGCGCGACGTGAACGAGTGAATACACGTGAGTGTGTATCGGAGTGCGAGACGCGAATGGACATGTATACGTTACAGGCAATGTCTACTGAATGTAATCACTGCTTAAACACGTCTTTCATACGAGTGCGATGTTTGCACGTCATCAGGTAAGACCCGACAAACGCGGCAACTGCAATCGCAATCTTCGCAATTTTCCCCGAAATTCTCCCAAACATCTTATTCTTACACTCAACAACAAGACTTTACCCAGAATGAAGTTGCTGGACTTTACCTCATGTTGCAAAGCACGGTCTATTTTGTTTTTTTTTTTTTTTAAAAACCTTGTCGCACTTTTGGATTCGTAAATATAACGGAAGGTAGCGTCCGTTATAAGCTACTCGGTTCTATCTCTCTTCATTTTATGTTCTTCCATAGCTTAGTCCATTGTTCAAGCATCGCTGTCATTCACCGACACGACCGCATAACACGATACACAACGATACATTTCTGAGTATTCAAACAAACTTCAAGTTCTTAAATGAACGTTATTTGTACGAACAAAACTTTCTTTAATTACATTTTATAGAAGTAAAATAACAGCTTGTTTTAGTTCCGGAATTACAGAACTCTCGTTCTACGTACAACACTATGCTAAAAATGTTAAAAAGTGTGCAAAGATAAGTTTTTATTTTTCCACAATTTTGGAAGCAGAAATTGGGGCGAATCTGCCATGGAGAAATATTCATCAAGAGAAGCCAAGCAACATTTGACCCTGGAGACGCTAAGGCACGCTGCTTTAAAGAGCCGTTCTAGCCATTTTAACACAGTAACGATCGGTGTTACCCTTTCCATTGGCCAAAAGCGACCATTTGCGGAGATATCGGGTAGAAAACGCAGAGAATATACGCGACGGTCAAGAAACCTGATAATCGCCCGTTAGTGTAATAAGAGAAACAATTACGGAAGGATTAAACTGCTTAATCGTGGGTTTGTTTCGCAATCAGGACGCCCCGTATGGATACCAACTTAGATTACGCGATAAAGGATACTTTAAGATCAAGTCAGATTGTACTGGCGGTAGCGGAGTAACTTTGCATCGCATAAATAAAGATTATAGGATCATTTAATATTCAAGAGAGGAAAGAGTAGCTCGTTACTTCCTGAATAATTTTCCCGGTGCTTGATGGTCCAAAACTCTTCTGCATTGTGACACAAAGTTGAATTCTATCGCTGTCTGCATTCGCTATAATTTCATTTTGTAATATAACCCCGTATAATTTATACAAATGTTTTCGAAGAAATTCCTCTGCATTGCGCACTCTACCAAGAAAAGAAACGTACGTTTTTCAATAATTAGAGGAAATGAAATAAATTTTCTATAATCTTTCAGGTTAATTAAAAAAATCTAGAAGTTATTAGTTCAGAAGTTTGTTCAGATCTCATGCTTTAGTTAGCTAGTCTTACCCTGAGATCCTACGCGTTACGCTAACAACTTTATAATAAAGCGCATATTTTATAATGACAAATTACCGCGAGTGCATAGTCCATCACGTACATTGCTAATTATGTCGTGAATTTTTATGGTCGACGAATCGTACGGAATAAATGCTCCGATAAGAAACTCGGGGAACAAGATAATTGGCTGGCGGAAAACGAATAGAATGCGGTACGTATTCAACGCTTTCCCGAACGTTTAAAAACTTTTACGAGTCATAATCCAGAAGGTGGCAAATTACGATATTATAAGTGCATAGCTCGTAAACTTTCGTCCGTCTCGTCGCGTGATTACAGGGCAACTTCGCGCCTTTTATCGTCCGTTTCAATTCGAACTTCTTTGAGCGCCGCATATTTTCCCGGCGAATCGGTTCATGAATGAAACACGAAAACTGACCAGCCAATCGCCCGCAGTTAACTTCGAAGGCGTGCTGCAAAGCTTTAATTCGTGTCGTTGCCAAACGAATTCCACCCGACGCATCATGTTCCTTTTAGAGAATATTTCTGCTCGCCTTAGTCGAAACTTATATTAACAAACGACAAGACGTCTCTGTATTTCGTGCGCTTTTAAATAGAGAATAGTACTTGCCAATCCGAAATCGCGCATCCGAAAACAAGCATCCGTAATAAATTGCTTTTAAGCCTTCCGGATTACTTTTTGCAAGAAATATGCGGCAAAGATACAGATGAAAAGTAGAACGGCTCGTAAAAGTGCAGCAGAGCATTTTACTCTTGCTTCTCATATGCTTGAGATTTCACTCGTCTTAAAAATCCGTCAAAAGTACACTGAAATTTCTTTTCCTACGAGGAATTTAATCTCCAAAACAGTTTCTGCCCTAAAATCGCAAAATAGAGGCAAAAGTGCCTCACACTTATGACGGCCCTTTTCGTCTCTAAGTATACTTGTATCGAATGCACCGTGCAGAAACGGACGGAGCAGCTGGTAGAAATTTAAAGACATGAGCTCATGTAAATTCAAAGACTCGAGCAAGCGTATAAGCGAATGTTTAAGCCACTTTGGCAAGCGCTGGCGAAAAAATTCCCTTCCAACATTCAACGTGAAATTCGCTCGATGTTTCATCTTCAACCTCCCGCTCTAGTCCTCCCATCGCTCGGGACAAGTGTCGCTATGCAAGCTAATTCACAATTATTTCGCGATCGTGTCTACCTCGCGAACACGCGTCGGATTTTCGACGCGATTGTGCAAAAAAAGAGTACGCATGATGTTTAATTTAATCGCACTGGGAATGGTGGAATATAGATGTCCATTTCATTATTGGCGCGTTGCGAAACATTTGTATCGTTGCCGCATCGTCGAAATCCAATTTCGCGAAAAACAAGTGCGACGGATACCGACATACATACACGAACACAATAATCGAGTTAATACACAACGCAGTGAGTTTAAAATTTCACGGAAAAACGAGACGCGTGCATGTATATAACTTTCAAAATTTATTATATATATATATATATATATAGATTTTATATCTAATGGATTCTAAGTTTTAAGTTTGCGTCGAATCGTTTACCTTGTCACATTTCACAATTATATTGGAATATAATTTCTATTTGGTGACCATTTTCATTTTCAACTAATTTATCTTTAATAATTAATGGGCTGTCCAAAAACGAGAAATTGTCGGATATTTAATATGAAATACTGATATTATTTAATATTAAATATCGTGAAAGCTTTGAAATCTTTGTTTTAAAATTCTAAAAATGACAAGCTTGCTTTTTAAACGAACTATAAAGCTATATTGTTTAATTACTTCTCGTAACTTTACTGTCTACAAAGAGAATTTTATTTTCAATTATTTATAACTCAAAAATTATTTACTCACTTTCATGAAAAAAAATTTCGAAAAGCGAACAGCAGAGAAACGAAGAGAAAGAAATTACAGTTTGCCGACGGGATGAAAAAAAAGCTGCATATAGGTACAAGTGAATATTCGAGAGAACCGAATTAGTAATATCAGATTGGATTTCGAACAATATTTCAATGTTTCCCGTACTCGCGGTGCGCCTACTTTTTTTGTTTGCAGCAACAATAGCAGCGATAGCGACAAGCGTAACAAGCCACATGGCCGCAGAACATTTGTCGCGCCAAATTGAATATTTAATATCTAAAGAGACGGTGTAATTTAATATTGCAGTCATCGCTTGACACAATTTCTTTTTACTCAGAAATAAAATAATTGCATTAAAAAAAAATTAACTCATGTGTAATTTTCTTATACAGGACGACATAACTTGATCATTTTATGTATTTCACTTGTTTTTGGTGATATGAAAAATTGTCAGAAGAAAATAGTATTTGTTTGAAAAGTTCAAATATTATGATAAAAAAAATTTTTTCTCTAAATCATATTTTTTGAGATTTTAAAGTTATAGTCATTCTTTTTAATGGAATTATATTTCTTTTATAAAATATGATCTCAGTTTTTCTTTTTTTTATTTTGGTGGAGCAGGAAAAAAATATGTTGAAACCGACAACATATCGCCTATTTACTAAAAACCTGCAATACCTAAGTTCTGTTTCCTCCTTTAGCTCCGTGGATGCATATATTATGTAAAAAAAATTTATTCCATTTCCAAAAAGATATAGTTCCATTTAAAATGACGATAATTTCAAAATTTTTTAAAATATGATGTTGAGAAAAATTTTTTACTTATAATATTTGCCTCTTTCAAACAAATAATGTTTTCCTTTGTCACAACTAAAATATTTAAGGTGATTACGTTGTGCTGTCCAGCCTATATAATTATTATCGTGTTAAATATAACTTTTGTTACATAATGGACATTGCACAAACGACAAGCAAAGAGTTCGATTCACGTTGCATCAAAATTAATTAACGAGACTGTTATATATAACTCTCATGATTATTTAGCCTCGAAAGAACGTGATATCTGCTCGGCCGACAATCGCGTCACGAATTTTCGACTTCAATCTAATTTCTACAATGATTACGTCGATGTTGACGATACGCACGATAAAATCGTGTCGCCCAGGAGATTTGCATGTAGGCGTATAACAACATTGCGAACTAAATTGCATTTACCATGATATCATTTTCAAATTGTGATTGAAAAGTTTAAAATGGATCGAGTTTTAGATTTGAAGTTTTTAGATTGAAGACGCAAGTTTAGAAATATATGTAAAATATATTGGACCAAGTTTGATTTTATGTTTTAAAAAGCTTGTTATAATTACTTAACATTTTTGTATCAAGTGAGTTTTGTTTTTAAAATGAAAACAACAAATATTATGATTCTTATCTGTCACGCGTGGTTGTTCCCGTTTTATGCCAAAATCTATGTTCCTACATGTTTTAGACACGCTTTTATAAATTCTAAATTGACGTGATTATTTTACTCAAACGCAATTATTGTATACGCTAACGTCATGTAATTTCCATGATGGCTATAGCAAAGCCAACTAACCAGGATATACATGTGAAACTTGCCGGATTGAATGCAAATAGGGTGATTGATATACACCACCGAGCATTACGGCGACATAAATTCGCGTCTATAATTCAACAAATGTAACGAAAATATAATTAGATATCACGTATTTCGTTATTATGTGTTACATTCATCGTTCCGGCCATTAGAGGAAATTATTAATCGATAAACGGCAGTAGAATATTGAAATTGATGTTTTTGCATCTTTGGATAAAATGCTGCGATATTTTGCAGAGAGTCGAGAATCATTGGCCGTGTTGTGACACAATAATACGAAGAGCTGAAAAGATTATCCTCCTAACGGTTGTCCAACGATAAAACGATAAATTGGGCCAATGGAAAGGGCGGTACTTGGCTCGTTCGCAACTCGCCTTATCGCTTTTTTCCAACGCGGCTTTTGCACATTGCAGTTTGCCACAAATAACCGCGATAAATCTCAGAGACAAATTCTCAAGATTCCGGAAGTGTAAATGTAAGTGGGGTGTGCACAGTAAGAACGACGTTAAAGCGTCGATTATAAATGAAATGTTAATGAATCAAGAAGTTATTAAGCACAGAAACACATGCGCGCGCGTACATATACACACATCATACATACATACAGGCATACATACATAAAATTAATTGTACGGACACAGGATACTGAGAGTTTATTTTGTTACAAATATTATAATTTTTTAGGGAAAATTCGATTAGAACGAAAAACCCAGTGAAACATTTCTATCAGAAGCAAACTTGTATTCAAAAATTCATTTCCTATTATGAACAAAATTGGTTTGAAAGATGTATTTAAATAAAATTGCAACAAAGCGCTGATTCTATTTTAACTTTTTTGTTTTACTTTAGTCTGAAAATGTGTGTAAAAGATGGTAAAATTATTGTGACGGAATAATATTAAATAAACAAAATAATCTTATGTTATAGTCATGAAACTGATTGTCCAATCATCCAAAATATTGGAAATTTATTTTATACTATAAATTAAAAGCATACTTTTGATGGAAATGCATTACTGGAAACGGTTTTCATTTCAAATCGAATTTTCTTCAAAAAATTCTTGTATTTAATGAAGTTGTAGCATAAGTAAACTTCCATAGCCTATGCCCGGGAAATTAGTTCCGCAACAGTACATGTATACACACAGTATACAGCTCATTTTATAGGCAACACACACCTCGCTCATGTGACAAATAAATCGCACGACAGACAATTAAACAGCGATACGTTATTCCTAATTACACCGCGAAATACAATGGGCACGCGTGTGTATTAAACAATTATGCGTTCTGCGTTTATTTATTTATCGTTGCGCGTGATACTTCTGATATTCAATCAAATATGAGCTCGTTCGATCGCACTCGCCGTTAGCACGTTATCGACGACGAAGGAAAGGAATCTATGCGGTCTCTGAATGGAGACTTTTAAACGTCCGCATCCATATCCCATATTGAACGATAAATCTGACTCGTTTCAAATTTTATCGTCTAATATGAAGATCGTATACGGGGCTACCATGGGTTCGAAATCAGGAGATCGTAATAATAAATATGGGATATGAATACGGGCTTAAGATTATACGACTCGACGTAGCGAAGCTGCGGGTTTTCGTGAAAAGCGATTCCACGTGGCGTTTCGTAATATCGCAAGAAAAAGAAAAACGTCTTTGTACGCATTGCGTATAAAAATTCTTAATTCGTTGCATCGTCAGTTTCACACTTTTCGATAGTACACGTTAACATAATTATAACTTCCATCCGGGAAATGCGAATGTAATTCATAGAAGCAGTGCAGTTATGACATTTAATAGAGATCGATAAAGTTCTTTTCCAATAATGGCAATTCCATGATGCGCGAATTACCCACCGTATGAAACACAAATTATGCAACGCAATGCGTACAAGCATGCTCGGATAGTTACGCGTATAGAAATGACATACACGAAACAGATGAGCATTATGATAATCGACTTACCAAAAGCTCGCTCACATCTGATAACAGAGCCAACAGCATAAATTTGTCAGTTGATTAAATTTCAGTGAAATGAAATATCTAATTCTATAAGTCACTATTAATGTAAAAAGCTGTAACATTTTATTTATTTCTATTTTTATGAATAAAACGTTGTAATATTCTTTAAGCGCGCAATGCATATGATAAAATCAATAAACAAATTTAATTCTCTTTTTTTTTAACAGATTAATTTCTCTTAATTAAAAAAAAAAAAGAAACGAATTTATAAATAATAATTTTTATAATTTGCATCGTGTCTTGTTACAAAAAAATAACGTTGATTTGTCTATCGTTAAGTATTAAAGTCAACCAAATTATTTAATACTGCGTCGTTCTTTTGCAACCGTCATTACGGGACGGATACAAGATTCAGCTTTGTATAATATCTGATTGCACAAGTGCGAGCCTTTGGAAAAAAGCGTGCGTGCTCGCTCGCGGCGAAGAACTCTAAAGCAGACGTGTTTCAACGGAGAGCTTCCCCATTCAAGTGCTTTGTCGCTCCCTGCCAATTCCCTGCGAGCGACGCGCACGTTTCTTAGCGCGTGGCGTGAGAGACGACCCCTCAAATATATCGCCTTTCAAAATCGCGCGTACACAGACGAGCGATAAATGATAAGCCATGAACTGTGAATGACCAACTAAGTGAACTCACTTATCAAAACGAATTGAAAGTCTTTTTATTTCGAGACATCTCGAGACGACGTCTCATATTGCGGGCTCTTTCTCCCAAGTGTCAAACTTTAGTTAACGTCACTTCAAATTTTCGAGATAAATAGTTGGCCTATCGCCAAACCTCCATGGTTAGAGCAGAAACACATACTTTTGCATAAGACCTTAACGCATAACGTATAAGAGAATCGATCAACCGAGTCCTTCGTTTTCCTCCCCAGGATAGAAATGAAGCACTGTGATTGGTTAATTATCTCATGCATTATGCATTATGCGTTATGCAAAAATCTGTGCCAGGGACCTTACGCTCATCGAATCCCTATGTTTCTTTTTGGTAAGTGGGACCGTTCGTACTCGCGTGATCTCGCGTACAGCCCGTGGCTCATCATCGTCTGATCGATCGTCCAATGTGCGCGCATGGTCTAACAGCGCTTCGCTTCGGCGGTAGCTCTCTTCCGTTAGCTCCACGACCCGCCACCGGAGAACGCGAAGAGGAGGCTTGTGCGTGCGCGTGTGAATGTGACGACTACGAATGCTATCACGCTCGATCTCAATCTGCAAATCTCTCTTCTACGCAGAGTCTCTGATCTTCGATCGGGTGCTAGCGCACCTCGAACTTACGAGTTTAGTATTGCATTGGTAGTGGTAAAAGTACGTATCACGTGAAAGTGTAAACTGCACCGAAGGCTCTGAACTCAAGGAAATGATCTCTTACTTTTCAGCACCGTCTTTTCGCCTTTCTCTCTCTATTCTGTCCATTTGTCTTTCTGCCTCTTTCTTTGACCCTACTCTCCTCGTCTTACCCAGTCCGCTGTTTTACTCTCTTCGCTCTTGACTGGCATTTCGTTTTTGCCTCAGAGATAAGCTAATCTCTGGAAATAGTTGGAACAACTAAAATAAGTGATCGCGAAAAGAAATAGACTGCGCATAAGCGCACATTATAGAGGGCACGACGAGCAAAGGCTTTATTTTCGGAAATTGAGAAAGAAAAAGGTGTCCAAGAATTTGTACACAACATTGAGACATATTTCGGTCATATAAAAATTATTCGCACCATACGACAGTCATAACCTCGTAATGCCACTCAAGAGTTAAAATTCTCTTCCTCCGCTGTAACTATCCACCATCATCATACTTCTCTTCCCACTTCTATAGGCTGCCTCCTGTCGCTCTGCAGTCGCGAAACTTCAACTTGCGTAGCCGTACGATAAGTAAAGCGTATGACAAGTCACTCTCTGAGCTGTACTAGCTACTTATATACCGCCACCGCCATTGTCGTTGCTACCCCCGCAATTCTAACTTCGCAACTCCTCGTGATCTCGTGTCGCTCACCTCTCGTGGATTTCTGCTCTGTGCTGTCGATCTGTCAGCTCTTTATTAGCCCTCTGGAACGTCGCGATAGGCGCGGCTCGGCGTACACGATCGTAGAACGATTATCAGCGTTTACTCCTCTCACGCTATGTCAGACTTGGTAGTCGCTTCTTTGCCTTTGTCTCATTCTCTTTTTCTATCTCCTTCTATTTCTCTGTTTCTGTCTTTGTCTCCATCTCTCTGTATCTCGCTCTATGGTATTTCGAGAGCCACGAAGTTGCTTTTCTGG
>QKQZ01055052.1:0-12048 GCA_003595255.1 Solenopsis fugax | reverse complement strand
GGTGCGGCGGCGGCGGCGGCGGTGGCGGCTCTCCTTCCTTCTCTCTTTTTCTCTCTCCGGGGCCGCGCTGGGGCAATAACAATGCTGGGATAAATTAACCGGTAGGCGGCACGGCGGCGCGGCTGACTGAGAGCGGCTATAAACCGATCCTGTAAGGAGAGTCCGCCCCAGGTGGCCAGTTAACTGCTTAGCCTTAAAAATATACACGCTGTTCTGACCCTTCTCCACCCCCGCGCGTCACCTTTTCCCTCGTTTTATTCCTCTCGTGCCTCCTAACTGCCCGTCGCTCCGTTTCGCGTTCGATCCGCGCGCGCGGTCCATCCCCTCGGACACCATCCTCCGCTCGAGCGAGCCAACGGATCTCTCTCCCCCCGCACGCACGCCCATACGTTCCACCATTTATCCTGGACCGCGCGGATTGCGACGGGTTTATTGTGATTTACGTAACAGCGAAGGAGAACGATCGCTTAATCTTTCGCGCCCTACGCCAGTCGTCCCGGAAGGGATCGGAAGGACCGGGAGAGTCGCGCAAGTCGGACGCTAACTGATGGAAATCAGTTGCGTACCGAGACGCACGTTCGCAATCGCAGCATTTATTTTCAAGCGAGATGTATTACCATGTCGATCTTACCGCGGTAGATGAATGGGCAAAATTGTTTCTCGGAGCGACTGCTATTTGTATCTGTAGACTGCCGTGCGTTCCTTACCTCGCGACCGACGCAAGGTTGTAGGTGCAATAGGATTTCCTCGTTATTACAGAGTATTCATTGCGCGTGATTAGTGTGGGAATTTGTCAGGCTAATTAATGTCCATTCTGTCGAAAACTCACGCAAATCTTTGTGACGTTAAATCTAATTTTAAAATAAATGGCCTAGTCGACATGGTCCCTATACTCGGCTACTTACAAACTCGGAAACTTATTATTAATCAGAAATGGTTTTTTTAAAAATATTAAAATTTAATTATAATTTTCAAATACTTTAAGATATTTATAAAATTTTTATAAAAATTAACGTTTTGTTACACAACAATGTTAGACCTTATTTTTTGGTGTTCTTAAAATTTTTTTAGAAACTCATGTATCTGTCAAGATAATATGTATATTTATAAATAGTACAATTAAGAACGAATATTTAAGACAAGGATTTAGAACATTAAAAAAAGACAAGCGTTTTAGATTTTCTTGATATTAGTTCATTCAGATGCTTTTTATTATTTTTAAATAATTTAAAAATTTTTCGTGTATTTTTGTATGATAATAATGTTTTATATTTCACAAATATTCTAATTAAAATTATATAATTAAATCAGCTCATGTTGTGAATCCTTAAAAAAATTCAACAATCTTTGCTGCATCGTTATTGGGACATTTATCTTAATTATTTTAAAATATCTATCTTTTAGATTACGTGAACAATCGAATTAATTTTATTATTATTGAATGACCAGAAAGAAAGAAATAACATAGAAATAATACTAAAGAGATATTATTATAATAAGTAGGACAAATGATTTTTCAATAGATTGTTCGAAGCGCAATGACATCAGGTTGTAGTACAATTCTAAGGTAACTATAATACAAAGAGACATCGCAATGTGTACTCTTCTTTCATAGCGTACCATAAGGGACAATAATCCGCGATAACGTTGTCGTCGTATCAGAAGATTACATAGACTACCGTGAGAGATTCGCGGATAAAGGATGCGTTTAAAACGCATCTCCAGGGTTTTGGGATTTCTTTGGTTATTCCGCTTCGCCATTCGCTCCAGAAGAAAAAGTCAACATCGCGCTGGTAAACAGGGGAGCAACGTAAATTCTCAGCCTTGTCTCTAGGTATTATTCAGGCTTAGTGGATGCTACGGCCGCGACCGTAGGAGGAAGCTCAGTCTGCGAGAGCAAACAAACGGTTCTAATCCGTTTAACATAAATACCACGTGGTTTAATTAAATCGCGCACCGCAAGGTAATCGTCCTGGCGTTGTGTCTGCAGAACATGGCTTTTTCTTCCTTAGGCATCGAGATTACTGCGCGATGGTTTGATATTTGTTCGCAATCAAATGGGACGTATCATTCGATGAAGGATATAAACTTGAGCTATGAAAGAAGGGAAGAAGCTTAAAGGGAAGAGAAAAGATAATTTCTTACTGATTTCTTAGTTGAAAAAAAAATATCACCAGAAATACACAATTAAAATTATTTGAAATACCTATATTTAAAATAGTTATATGTATAATCGAGTAACCGCTCTTTAAATAATGACTATGGAATAGATAGAAAATCTAGTAGAATTATTGTATTAACTCAATTTTGTTGCGAATAAAGATAGGTCTATATCTTTCTCTCAGCGCTTCATTATATGTATTATTCACGATATTCTAATCACGACTTTATTAACTACCTATCAAAATCGATAACTCGTTAATTTCTAACGAGATACGTGAAGCGCGCGCACTAGTTTATATGCGTTCGTCTCTATTAGCATATTAATACCTTTTTACGCGACTTATTCACAAATTCGAAATTTTAAGGCTTTGTCAAATTGATGAATTTTATGAGAATATAGTTCTATATATAAATCATTTGAAAAGAATTAAGAAAGGGAAATAAAAGAACTTGAGCCTTGTTAAAAAACAATGTTATCCATAAGTAAATTAAGAATTCTGATATAACAAATGATAAAAATTATTTTCTTTGAAGAAAAGATTTCAGTATCAAAATTCCACACGATAACACGTGTGACTATACTTTCAGCACTTGAATATTTAATTCTTTACAACGACATTATGTCGCGCCGCTTCGAAATTTCAACTTTGAGAGAGAGAGCAGCACATTTCTTTACGTGAAATTTACTATTCATATATAATACAGCGATACAATCGATATTGCAAATGAATCTTCTCAGTTATCTTTGTACCACTTCTTAAAGGCATTGTGTGAAATAATTTCTGTAGGCCGCACATTTACAGAGTGTCAACGCGATAATTTTCGTCGCAAACCATTCCTCTCTATAGCGATGGCTTGCTGTAAGACGACGCTACAGCAATAACGAGAACGACGACGACAACGACGACGACGACGATGACGACGGTGAAGACGCGCTTAAAATAGTAAGGAAAGGGAGATGAATTTCCCTACTCAGGCTAATCTCGTAGAAGAGGTGGTCCTTTGTAAATACTTCGAGGGCTTTGTCTTCAAGTTACCGCGGGAACGAAACTCGGGCTTCTACTTAATCATTCGACTAACGCTGCGCTCGTAACGCCGCCCGTTTCGCCCGCACGATTAGAATCTCGCGTTACGTTTTTCCAAAATACACGACGACGTCGTGTATTTCCTCCATCCTCCCTCTCACTCCTTCTTTCACTCTCTTCCCGCGGGACTGAAGAACGAGAAATTGACGATCTCCATGGCGACCCTCGCCGCGTCCTGAATATCTTATGCACGAGCCCCATTAGCGGCAGGAACGTCGCGAGAATAAATGGCAGCCGCTTTTAAGGAGCTCGAAATTCTATAGAATAGGAGATGCTCTATGAAAGGGAATGCTACGCTTCCGTACAAAAATATATCTGCGCGGATTTTCACGACAATCTCAATAAACTATTGCGAGGATTTCTACAAACGATCATTTGTAATCAATGTCTCGACTACGAGTACAACGATTCTCATTATTTTACCAAGTTCGCATAAATTGAATTTTTCGCATGAAAGTAATTTGCGTAACATTACGTTGTAGAAGAAAAGCTAGGTACTTAGACAGAAGAAAGGGATAAATATTTTAAGTATCACAAGCAGAGAAAAGGAAAGAAAAACGTCGGAATATGTAACTTTAACTTTTTCCATATAAATATAAACATTATTTATATACAGTATAATGTCTTTTTATGATATTCTATTTATATTACATACATTTCGTCTTTTAAAATTTATTAAATTAAAAAACAACTACTGTATTTTATATTTCTGTCTTTTCTCTCTTACAAGAAAGAAACAGAAAAAACTTGTTTCAACTAATGAAAATGTACTCTTTGACATTATTTAATTAATTAATAATAATTAGTTATAATTATGTTTGCCTTAATCTCAACGGTGCTTTATTCTCTTTACAGGTAGACACACCTGACAGTGTTCTTCAAAGTGGTTTGGGTCTCGGACCCGATATGGGACACACGATTCTTCGATCGATGGTGGATCCTCGAGATTACGATCGACTGAGATACCTACAAATGAACGGCGGCCAACCAAATAGTTTCGAAGAAACCATTCACAGGGTAAGTCGTATTTCACTTATATTTTGTAAAATCGCTATGTAGTTTAAGTTCAAATATTAATGATATACGCATATCTTTTGCCAGTTATTTTCTTTGATACTAGACAATTCTTAAAGTAATTTTTATTTTAAGAGTAAAGATCAATAATATTATATATAATTAATAAGATATCGTTAGTAACGTTAGAATACTTGAAAACTACGCTCGCTTTTATACAATCGTGATTCTTGAATTCACTTGGAATGCTCTAAGTCACTCTCACGAGAAAGTCGCTTTACCGCCGATAAAACCTTTTTAAACGAAACTTAAGAACGCTTCCATCCACTTGCATTTTTCAGCTGAAAGTTCAAGAGGCGCTGCGAAAGAAAGAGCGATTTCACAAAGAGCACGAAGAGGTGAGTGTGTGCATCTTGAGTCTATCACTATTGCCTGATTCCATAATGAAATTTTTGTCTCCGGTTTGTCGCTAATGAACTTACTTGTAAAGAAAATCGCGGGGAGGGTGGAGGGGACCGAAAGACTAATGCCAACAATCGCCAACAATCCGGCGGCTTTTCTCATCGTCGCTCGCGATTAAATTCGTTCAATTCCTCCATGGGCAAATGGAGAGTTTTGTTCCCCGTTTACCTTCCCTTTGAATTGCCAAATAACGCTTCCGTTAAGGATATATCTCACCGCACTTCGCACGAGCACTCACGTCCTGAGTTTCGCGCGCGAGCGACAATTTCCGTTATCGTGCGTAACCGATCGCGATAAGAGCGACGCGGTGCCCTATCGCGATTAAACCCAACCCGCGCTCCACGACCCGTTTATTTTCTTCCCGCTACTCCCCTCCTGTACGTTTGCCTGGATCATCCTGGCAACCCTCTTGTCGTTGCTCGACTGATATTGGTCCTGGGAGCCGGTGGCCTTATCCGATACAATCCTACCTCCCGCATCGGAATTCTCGCAGGACGAAATTTGCATGTATGCGCTATCACCAAGGTCTCCCTTCACCTCGAGTTCCCCTCCGTTTCACCTTCGCGCGAACTCGTTCCCCGCTCGTCACACACCTCCCTACTAACCCCCTTCTTCGGACTGTCTTTCGCCAACTCGATACCTCTTATTATGCAAAGTAGCCAGATCAGCGTGATATCATCATAATCGTCAATGCGTACCGCGACGTTGCGTCGTGAATTCCTTATGCGCGATCTTTCGCGATATATATACACGGGTTTTTCGTGCTTTTCTTATTTTTCCACGATGTGATTTCGCGTCGTTTGACCGTGCAACACGAGGATTTCTGCTCCTCTTCTTCCTACGATCACAGATTATAAGCCAGGGACACATCACGTATTTCATCGTGTATATAATGTAGTTTACGTTAATCTTTTTTATCGCGGATAATATTTAATTTATAGATGCTTAATTAAATAAAGGGAAACCGCTAATACCGACATACCACTCTCTTTTTGGATTATATTAAACAAAAAGTAAAAATATTACTTTGAAAACATAAATACAAACTAAGCTTTTCACTTCGATGTAATTTTTTTGTCGATTTATACAAATACTTTGCTGTTCCGTAAGACGCATGTATCGCGACAATATATAAAGGTTAGATTAGGTTATTGACTTAATAGATAGATGCCATGTCTTTATTCTGTCCTACACGGTTTTTATTATTTTATAATCTGTCTTATCAATGTGCCAGTTTACGCTACAATTCGATGTTAGGTTTAAAATTGCATTATGAGAAGTATATGAAAAAGAAAAATATAAATAAAACAGTTTTAGAACGCTATAAAAATGATCTAATATTATCAATAATATACACACTAGTGTTTAAATTATACAATTTACAAAAGAAAATTGTCTAAATTTTATTCTTGCTTCGTTTTTAGTAGATTTCATATGAAAAAGAGCCATGGATATAAATTATGGATTTTTACTTCTTTAATTATCTAAAGATCATGTTTTTATCAGTAAGAAAGTACAATTTAGAGTTCAATATCCAAGAAATAAGAGGACAGGATTCTGTCGGTATTGATAAATTTTCTTTAGTTAATTTAATTGAGGGATATTTAATTAGTGTATGGCATTAAACAATAAAATTTGTTGAAACAATGAAATTGTTTGAACAATGCACTTGAAAATTTCAATAAGAGAACGTAGAAAGCTGCTGGAATTATTAGAATAGAATAACGTCGCGATAAGATCGATCGGTCAACTCTCAACGAAGGGTCTGAAAATTTTAATAAACAGTCCTTTTCATTATTCCGTCCACCCAATCTGACATCTTCTAAGATTAACTTTGATAAATAATACCCTTTCTTTGTCGATTTTTAATGATCTTCGTAAAAAATTTATCGTTATTAATTTATCTGCTCTGTAGAGAAATATACGTGTATATAAAAGGGACCATAGGACAGACTAAATTAACTACTTGAAAGAGATACTCGGGGTAATGTCGCGCGCGTGGCTTTATTAAAAAATTAACTCTGTTAAAAAGTTATCCGCACGTGTCGCATAAAAATTGAAGTCTTCTCTTCTCAGTTTCTCTTCTCATTTACGATGCTATTATTTGTTGGCCGTGTTCTGTACTTTAATTTTGCAATTTCTGACATTAAAGAGAATTTAGAATTAAATTTTTCAAAATTATACAGACATAAAACATTTTTATTGCGATTTATAAAATATGTATAAATGCAAGGGTATATATTGAATATATAAAACTTTTCTAAAATCAAGTTTTACGTCGGTAGATAGTAAAGTTGTATTTTCTTTAAAATTTAAATTAAAACGTATTTTGATAGCGTTTTAATTTTTCGTGCGTGACATTTGACCAGATTTGTTCAATCAAATTTTCATTAAAATAAAATAGATTTGAAATTGACCAAAAAAATTTTTCTCTACGTAGAAAATAATGCGGCGGACACGGAGCATCGTGCAAATTCCAAAGATACCCAGTAATGAGGGAAAAGTGGCGGTTGCAACGTAAAACGGGACTGTTTCGATGCAATCATGTGTGTACCGCGCGGCTCATGCGTACACTCATATAACGCGTTGCTTCACGCGAGAGAACACTCGAGCGACACATTACACACGCTTCGCACGTAACAACATTGATAGTAACGCCGCAGCGTGGCAGTGGAGCTTACAGCTCGTTACGTGTATCGCGTATCCTCGAGAATCTCTCCCCAGATGAGAGGAGAGACTGTCTCGCTCTTGCCATCGCTGCTTGCCAAAAACTGCCCATTTGAGGGAGGAATCGCGCGCGTAAAAGGCGGCGAGGGATGGCGGCGCAAACGTCGTAACCGGGGCGCACGAGCCGGGGCGTTTTAATTACGCGGACGTAAGCTTCGCGGAATTCTGGCGAAGTTTTAAGGGGAGGGGCGTGAGAAAAGGCCGCTCTGAAATTGCCGAAATCCGGCGGCATGAGCGGCATCACGGACCGCGGGAGTCCGTGGCACGGGGGTGCGGCGGATCGGGGCGAGAATGAGAAAAGGGCGGAGATACCGAAGGAGGTCCGTTAGAAGAAATAAAGCACGGCCATGTTCCTTTGCGGCTGCGAGCAATATGGAAATAAAGGTCGCTATCCGTGTAAAAGTTTTAGTGTCACCTCTACCTCCGCGGGTTTATTGCTCCCTGGAGAGAGTCTCCTCTTTCTTTCTCTTCTTGGCCCTGCCCGCTGCATCCTTCCTGTTCTCCTCCCTCTCTGGCTTCTACTTCGGTTCGGTAAGGACCGACACAGCCGCAGGCGACCACCCTCCTCCTCTTCCTCGTCTTCTTCCGCCCCTGACTGCTATTCCGCTCTTTTTTCTCGCCCAGGAAACAACCTCCGACCGGGTTGTCCCTCATCAGGACATTACGTCTGCAGCATCCTGACCGATAATCGCTTTTCGTTTTATTCCACCGATTATCGAGGACTCGCGGTCACTGACCGCAGAAAAACCGCGCGATACACATACACAGTTCCTCTTCTCTTTATCCTTTCTTCCATCTCTTCGTCTCGCCGATACGGTTGCGAAGAGATCTCAAAAACATCGATGGTGGTCCAACACTGGCCGGATAACGGCGATTATCCGTCGTGAAAGAACCCGCGCATGTAAGTTCCCGGTAATACCGTTTAGATTACACGTGATTACGCTACTGGTGGCAGGGCATCTCCCAGCATGAAATTCAGTCCTTAGGCGCGCCATTACTTCAATTAGCTACTTACGTAGAAACACAATTTGCGTAGAAGCGATACTTGGCTGCGCTAGAGATTTGAATTATAGAAGAGATCCTCTCGGACGTATTTAAATAATATTTTATAGATTTAATAGTTACATGGGCGCGTGGGGGACCTTGAGGATTAAACTCGATCATTGCACTTAAATTTTGTAAACTTGATCTAACAAGAAGACGATAAAAATCAACCTGCAAGTATTCTTGCGTAATGAGAGATCCCAGATAACGAGTTTCTCTTCTGCATCGATTATATCGGACCATCATTTTCATTTAATCATGCGAATCATCATATACCTTCGTGCAATATAATTTTCCAGAATACGTAGGAACGCGTCTTTAACGGCAACTCGAAAATCGATATCTTCCTTTTATTTTTCATTAGGCAAATAATAAGAGGGAAAAATTTTCCATGATATGAAATCAATTTGTCCTAGTACGATTTTTAAATCGGCGATTTAGTGTTCCGCGGAGAGTATTTCGCGATCAATTTTTCAAGAGCTTGTCGTCGACACTCGCGAGACTATAAATCGATGAAATCGACGAAAGCAATCCTACGGCATGCAAACACCAGAGCGAACGCGGCTAATAGCCGCAGTTTTAATCACAATGACGAATAAACGTTTACTCACGATGTCGACATTGTGCTGTTTCAGATACTGAGGGATATCCGGCAGGGTTTAATGCAGCTAGGACGAGACGGACGGGGTCAGCTCCCTGGGGGTAAGTACATCAAGGACTAACCTCCAGCTAGTTGTCGCCTCGTCTCTCCACGACCTATAACCCGCCCTCTCTTACACCCTATTCGCGTACGTATGAGCGCGTATGTGTGGCCGTGTGCGTGCACGTTGAACAAAACTCGCACGTGCCAGCCGATATGAGAATCGACTCCCAAATGCCTGACATCTCGTATGTGTAGCTGCTCACTCTCGCGAGACTCATTTTGAGCATTCGTTTCCTGATGGCTCCCCTCGTAGTCTTTTTCCACGAAATCTCGCTCCCCGTAGCCTCAGCAGCTTTTTACGATAAAGTGGAGGCGCACCGGAATGCTACCTACGCTTTGCAAAAAGGCGCTTCGCACGGAAAAGAGGAAAGAAGAAGCTTTCGGTACATGGTTTGTCCAATTAACATTGAATGTTAAAAAGAAGATAGAATAAAATATAAGCAACAATACAAGTTGAAATGTATTAAGAAATGCTCTCTGAAAGGATAAATTGTAAGAAGATTATACGATTTATATTATGACTAAAGAAAATTGTTGAAATGTAGGTTGAAAAATTATTTGATTATATTTGAAGATTATGTTTATTAAATGTATAGAGAATAAATATAATTAATTTTTTATTTATCCATTATTATTTTCAAACGATGAAGCTTGTTAACATTAATCACGTATTTATCTTACATTAGCTTTTATATCACTTTTAACTTTATTATTATTATTGTATTGTTCAAGGCAAGAGAAAATAAATGGTAAAACGTAATTTTAGTGGAAGCATGTTTCGTATAATTTAATATTTATTTATATTTTATTAAAAATATCGAGAAAATTCTCAAAACAAATTAAAAATTAAATAATGAAACAAAGAAGTATTTGTAAAACTAATAACGCATGAATTTATATAATGAGAATAATTAAGGATATATTATAATTACAATGTGCCGCTAATGATATTTCGTACATTTCAGCATGAATAGAATATAGTCTATGCTCTTTATTGTCAATTTATCATTACTGCGATGGTTTTATTTCCTATTCACAAAGCTNCTGTTGTGGCACGGTTGCGCCGGGAAACCTTTCGCGTACGCGAACTAATCTCGTTATTGTTAGTACCCGCCATCTTCATTTACCAAACCCTCTCTTTGCGCTCTCTCTCTCTGTCTGCACATAATCGTATGCACGCTTGTCATTCCCAAGTTTCTACACTAAAGAGGATTTAAATTCTTAAGTCATCATTAAATGTGATTTAACTCATTCATGATTAATATTTGATATCTGATCCTATAATTGTTAGCATATTTCCGAAGATTGTAGTGTACTGTTAGATCGTGATACTCAAACATTCAATCATCCATTAAAAATTTTTTAAATTTTGCAATGTTAATTGTTTAATGATTTTTAAAAAAATATTTTTGCGATGAAAGAGAATTTTCTTCTTCTTTAATGTTATCTTTCAATAGTTTTCAATTCAAAATTATCGAAATTATTCTCCTGTTGTCTGAACTTTTGCAAAATTTGTATGCTATGTATACAAAAAGTATGTAAAAGTAATATTTTACATCATTTTAATTGGAATTGGAGTTCTAATGTTCACAAATCAGAAAACAAAACATAGAAAATCATTCGCAGATGACACGTACATGTACGACGAAGACGCGCGATGCGGAGGTGCAGGTGGTTTAGGTCCCGGACCAGGCGGTCATTGGTACGACGAACCACCCTACGAGTCGGATCCCGAGGATTTTCTTATGGGAGCTAGCGGCGGTCCGGTACCTACCGCGACTATTCAGAACGGAAGGTAACGTTTTTGCAATTAAAAATAAATCTGAATCCTCTCTGCATTATTATCGCGGACACAAATTCAATTCTGATACGATCGTCTGACAGTGTATTGTCAGATCTAAGCATAGTACTTGTGAGTCACGAAAAAAATCTTAGATCTTTCCATTACAATTAAATAATACAATCGAATATCAGGGTATGTTTCACGCTGAATATGAAGCCGGAGAATCGAGGCGAGGGTGTGATCTCTCTTCGAACAGCCGGCGATATCAGTTTGCCGCGCGATCGCTCGAGAAAAGGTGCGACGTCGACGATGCGAGGTCTCATCGTTCCTCAGGGTCACAATAATCCGCCGACGATTATACCCTTAACACATTCGAGGGCTTCTCGTGAGAGCGGAGATTATGCGAGTAGCGACGTGCAGGTAAGTCCATCGTCATCGAGCGACAATCCGGGCAACTATCACGCGCGTCACTTTGTAAACGTTGCAATACAAACATTATCGTGCTCTAGCAGAAATTCCTTTGTTGTTAGTACAAACAAGTTATACCGTCTTACACGCTCTAAGATTGTAGTATAGGCGGCGGAACGTTTTTATCTGTTAAGTAATCAGCCAGCCAGTGCCTTAAAAGAGATAAAGCTCGTTGATATATATTTTTGTGGTGCGTTTTTGCAATTTCTTATTCACGTTCAGGGGTAGCGTGATTAACTAGCCTTGACAAAATGAACAAAACGACACATGCTGCCCCGCCTCATGATTCCGCCGCTCGAAATTACCGAATCACCGTGCCCCAAGTAAGTCACGAACCTCGTTAAGTCGCGGGTAATGTTATTGTGACGAGGCGAAGGACCGAAGGATCGAAGGACCGAATCCAGTCTGGATAAATCCCGTTAGATTTCTCCGTCACTCCATAGAGAAATTACATTAGGTTACTGCGTTGCGATAAGCGCAGCATGCAGAGGACGCGGGTACTGTGTCGGGTTCCCTTAGCCCTCGCGCAAGTTCGATCTCCCCCGTGAGAAGCGCGCAGATACGATCCGCTCGGATACGATCCCATGGGCATACAACGG
>QKQZ01055050.1:0-19358 GCA_003595255.1 Solenopsis fugax | reverse complement strand
AAAATATTATGAAAATGTTCTATGAATATTATTGTGATAAAAATTAATGTAAATTATCATGCATAAAAAATTCATAAATTTTATAATTATTACATGTAAAAATTATAATATTCCCAATAATTAAAAATATTAAGATAAATAATATTATTTACTTCTCATATAATATTCATATAATATTTCAGGAATATTATTTAATATTAAATAATATCGTAGCTTATGTAGGGCTCTAACGGCATACAATTCAATTTTTGCGTAAAGTCATCGTGACTAAGAAATTTGTGGTACACGGTACGCTCGCACGGCTTTAATGAATGAATCTTGATGAAGTACGGACAAGGATTTCTCGTTGGAGGCGCATGTATACACTTCCTGGTACCCGTTGCGCCTGTATAATGGGCCTGTGTTACTCAATCCTTGGCAACTATAAACCAACGTCATTTTCGAAGTTAAGTGGCCACGTTGGCGCATTTGTTTAACTCCATCTCTTTCTCTCTTTGCAGCGAGCAGCGGTAGCGAGACGAACGGCCTCGGCGAGGAGACCGTAGCGAGCGGAGATTACATTCAATCATCAGAGACGAGCGGGCCGTATCTGGCGGGACCGATGGTGATACGGGTCTACCCGGACGGCCGACCGGTTCCGGAGGACGAGAAGCGCCCCTTGCCAAAGGACGAGGACGCGGACGAGCTGAAATATTCCCGCTTGCCGTCTATCGAGGAGATCGAAGCTAAGAGCGGCAGCATGTTCTACGGGAAAGGCACGTACGAACCGTCGACGGCCAAGAGGAGGATGTCTTTCGTCGCCGACGACAAGAACTATCGGCGACGGGAAGCGATGCGTCTTCGCGGCCGTCCGCTGCCCTACGAAAGGGCAGTATTCCGGGGCACATTGAACGAACGCAGAGTGCGTTACTATTGAGGAGATATCGCTCGTGTCTCTTCTACCTGATACCTTCCCGCGGAAGTGGCTCGTCCGGTTACACCGCCTAGTGATAATGAGATTTTTCGAAAAATAAATTGCCGTCGAGATCCCGCGGAGAGATGGATGACAGCAACAGCGCCTGTTGCGATCTCAGACGATACGTGGAAAGGACGCGGGGGAAAGTTGAAGATACAAGCGGTACCAGTCGCGGTAGCGTCGTGGACGACGACTTAATAATAATCAGCTGTAATTACTAATTCATTGCGCATTTTAATCTATCTGATATCGTCGTTGCGGTAAGTACGAAAGGGAAATCGTCGTACGCCATTTTTCGGAATCTCCGCGCTGTTGGGTATTTGGAATTAAAGATGCAGAACGTGATTGCAGAATTTCGTCTGAGACAAATCACAATTTATGTAAACCGCGTAAATCGGAAGAATTTACGAAGCCGTCAATTCTTCCGACTCGCATAATGGATAAAATTGGAAGCTTGACGATTGGTCGGTAATTAGATTCCTAAGATACGAGCGCCAGGAAATATACATGTACATATTCGTACACTGTTTCAGTAACACATGCGTAATCCGACCATGAATATCATTCGAGTACCATTTATTTAACTTCATTC
Organism: Solenopsis fugax; assembly: GCA_003595255.1. NCBI lineage: Eukaryota > Metazoa > Arthropoda > Insecta > Hymenoptera > Formicidae > Solenopsis > Solenopsis fugax. Next base: position 17,811 of record QKQZ01055050.1, on the reverse strand, counting down.
ATTTATTATAGTATTTATTTAATACTCAATGTGATTGTCATGACTCATGCAGAGGATTTCGGCAAAGAACATCGATAGAAGTATACTAATCTATAAGTATATTATTTCAGACTATGAATACGAATAATGAAATTTAGACCTTGAAACTGTTAACGCAAAAAATCTCGTATATACTGTTTAAACCTATTCTGCAATTCTTCAACAAAACAGCGATTTTATCATTATAGTTTTCATATGTTTTTATAATTTTAAGGCTTATTATGCATTATTTTTCTTTGATATATGTGCGCCATCACGTCGCATAAAGGAACCAGTGTACCTCGCTAAAAAATACCGCGTTTTGCATATAGAACATATTATTATCTCATTAAATCATTGAATATTATGTAAATTATTCGTTTTAACGTACAATAACTAGTTTGCTAAAAAATTGTTGCTTTTGAAAATTTCCATAATTAACTGCACAAATAATTTATATTAGTATAATTATAATAATGACATCTGTTGAATATTCAACAAATAATAGCATGTTTGAAAAAAATCTACATTACGCATTTACGTGACGATTACGATTGATTATTATATCTATACGTACTCATTTTCGTTTTGTAAATACGTGAGACATTTGCCACTATTAACTTTAAGTACATGTCAATAAGATAGAACTAAAGTGTGATAAAATATAAAACGCGTAATATATTCGAAGAGCGAGATTAATGAGATTACAATGTGATAAATTAAAATTAACGCAATGCGTATAGCATATATATAAGTATCCACATTTGCAATGTATGCATATACACACATACACACACACAAACATTGCAAAAAATTTAATATGATAGAAAAACTTTTCTTCATAACCGATTCAAGATGATAAATTTTTCTGTTACAATGACTAGTTTTTAATGTGTGTATGCTGCTAGCTTAAACATTATACATTTTACATTTCAAAATTATTATTTTTTTGCAATATTATTTTATTAATGCGTTAATAGATTTCTATTTAAATCCGTTTCTGATCCAAATTCCAAAAATTTTGGGATATCAATTTTGCTTTCTTATATTTTAAAATGAATTTTTCACATGAATATATTTCAGATAAATATCAGATAATCAAATATTTATTATTTTTCTTTTTTATTTCTATCTTTTATTAATTTATATTACAAAATATGTGGTATATTTTCATGACAAATGTATGTATGCTGTGTGTTATTATATGATTACATATGTATGAATAAAGAAGACATGTGTATGAATACATGGCGAGATTTAATGTTCGTAATATTATTTTAGGTCTTGCGGTGATAATATTCTATATAGTAAATATTGTATTTAAAAAATAGTGATCGAATATGCACTAGAATAAGTGAGGTGATTAGAGAGAGAAGAATTGTATTTCATTGTATTATCTTTTTACTTTTTGTTATGAAAACTTGTATACTGATATGTCGGATGAATATATTATAATATTAATAGATATATATTACGATTTATATATTATGTTTTAATTTAACAATTCGTTCAATATAGTCAAGTCTTGTATGACACACAAAAAAACGTAATAATGCAATATAAAAGATATTCAATAAAGTACATTATAAAGATTGTGAATATATTTATCTGTTTATATATATTCATATAACAATTAATATATTTGAATTACAATTTAGTTTTTAAATTTAATTTAGATAATATTGATTTGAGGATATGAACAGCTCAAGTAGCAGAGTGATATTAAAAGATGATATAGTGGTGTCTATTTAGTCTATTAGACATCTCAAGACATTAGTCTTATTATTATTGTCACTTAACGTCATTTTGTTATTTGTGAAAAAATTTACAAACTAAATTATATATTAAAAATAATATGAATATAATGTATGTATAACATAAAATGTAATTTATTTTTATTTGTATATATAAAAATTAAACAAGAATTAGTTTCTCACATAATTTAATTTGAAATAAGTATATATTTAAACAATTTGGAGAGGAAAAACCGAAGGAAATAATGTGCAGGAAACAAAACAATTAAAACAAATGAACATTTCACAACAGTTTTTTTTGTAATTTTTTTTTACGTTCTTTCTCTCTCTAAGAGTATATATTTTGAGAAAACAAAATTTAAGAGTCGGTCTCATCCGCTGATTAAATTCACGATTTGTCAATTGCAAAATTTAAAATTGATTATCCCTAACTTAATTTTTTAATAATTTTAATTTTAAAAATTATTTTTAAGTGTTATATTTTACATCAATAAATTATAATTCGTAGAAAATGGGTAAAGAAAATAAAATAATATCAATTTTAAGCTTTGTAATTAGCTATTGTTAAATTTAATCGATCAAAATCAAAATAATCGGAGCTGGTGTGAGACCGACCAGAGATTTTTAGAAAGGCATTGAATATGGCGGTTTCACGATCGGTGTCATGGAAGTCGTAGAGACTCTACAATCAAGTGTGTGGCCACAAGACAACCAGGTTTGATTGGTTTGCCCACTTCTGAGAGAGAGAAAGAGACAGACAAAGAGATAAGAAAAAGATAGAAGAAAAAGAGAACGAGAAAGAGCTAGTGGCAGTATATCCCTCTCTCTCTCTCTCTCTCTCTCTCTCGCAGGATCTCGCCCATGTTCGCCTTCTGGCCGAAGTTTGATTGTAGAGTCTCTAGGAAACCCTACTCACAGGCGCACCTGTTACGCGCACGTTTCAGGCGCGTCTAGCGATACACCTTCGTTCATGTTTCAACCAAATAAGGCGAAGGGTGGGACACGTATCTCGTGCGTGAGTGTGGGTGCGTGCGTACGCGTGCCTCTCTCGTTTGTGTGCGTGTGCGGGAGGTGGGTGCGCTGTCGCGAGCTATCACACGTAGGCTGACGCAGGCTGACGTAGGCTGCCGTGGACGTCGCATCCTCGCGTCACACATCGGATCTCGTTAGATATCGTTGGGCGCGCAGTGGCACAGAGTGCACCGGCGGGATGTCGTACGAAACGAGTAAGTCGCGGTGCGAGAACATTACGCATACCTTCGTGTTACCGGCACACCGTACTACACCGATTTACCGAGTTGAAGTAGCTTCCTCTCTCGGTTTTCCGGTTTGCTTATCGCCGGTCGGATCGCAAGGCGTTGCGACGCGCCCGGAACGACAGCGGAAGGCTTCCCTATGATTTTACGCGTTCCTCGCGCGTCGCTCGCATGTAAATCGATTTATCTCGTTCATTTCTCGCTTCTAACTTCGCTCGAGTCCGGAGCGTTGTCACACATGTGTCGTGTGTGACACGATACCACCGGACGCACGGCTGATGTCAGTGTACATATACAGGGTGCTCAAAAGTTATTGACGTTCCCACTCCAAGGATTCTAGATTCAGGGCAATTTGGAGTAAATTTTCATTTAGCGAGAATATTGAAAGAATGAAGCCTTTCTTCACGGAATAAAAATATAGTGCCCAGTATGAAGGAACAATAAAAAACTTATTGTTTAATTTCGAATGGTTTTTATTTTATGAGTCTTGATTTGTTAATCTTTATTATCAAGATTTTTTTTATGATAAAAATTAAGGAACTGTCGAAGAAAATTTCTAACTGATGTTTCTAATTAAATTTTAAATTTGCAAAGTAAAGTAAGAAAGACATCTCGAGACTTTTGATACACCCTATATATATATACATACATTCACACAAATAAAAAAAAGAATGATGAATCACAAATACTAAATACCAAGACTTAATTGGGCCTTAGATAAGATTTATATTTGACATTGTACTATTATCAGGTCGACGTAAGGCATAAAAATAAAAAATCATTTTACAGCAATTACGTATCAAATATTAGCGAAAAGTTATCTGATAATAAAGAAACGTAAATTTTTTATATTTATAAAAAAAACATTTGTAGAAAAAAAAGGAGGAAGAGAGAAAAAAGATATTACATATTAAAGATCAATGTATATATTTTTGCGAATTATCTTATTAATGCGCATAAAAAAATTTTTTAACAATGTTACTTCTGGAACTGCAGCATGATGCAGGATAAACTATAGCCTGTTAGCGCTCAAAATAATTTGAAATATTAGGAGCTGGATCCATGCCAATGTATCAAGGAAGAGTATTTTGGTTCCAGCATCTGGATGTATTATATGTTTGCATGATATTTGATATCTTCTGCGTTTGTGTGACAATAGTTTCTCAATGAACTTAATGTTTTTTATTCATTTATTATTTATATTTACATTTATATTTTTATTTCATTTATTATTTACATAATGTATAATATAAATGAATAAATACAGAGCAAATATACAAACGATTTTTATGGCTAATTCTTTATGAAAAACAATATGCAATATACAATGACAACATGGTATTATTAAAGTGATTATATTAAAAACTTTAATTTTTGTAATTTTTAAAGAATATGACATATAAATTATATTTTAGTATTTAAACAATTTTTACTTTATCGATTAATATTAATCGATTGTTTAATTATTTATATTTTATTTGAATATCTAATTTATCTGAAAATATTTCTGTTCCTTTGCTCAATGATTTCTGATTTTTTATATTACAGAATATATATTTGCTACTTTACCGAGGACCCAAAGAGGACAACCTCTTGTACTAGGTGGTGATCCCAAAGGAAAGAACTTTTTATACACCAATGGTAACAGTGTTATCATTAGAAATATTGATGTGAGTTTCTATATTGCAATAAATATTTACTATTGTCAATCAGAGATGGATATACTAATTGTGTATCACTGAACATTGCAGAATCCAGCATTTGCAGATGTTTATACAGAACATTCTTGCCCTGTGAATGTTGCCAAGTATTCTCCTAGTGGTTTTTACATAGCTTCAGGAGGTATATAATATTCTATTTGTAATATTTATCTATATGTTACGAAGATTTTTAATTACTTGAAGATTATATATATGTACACAATCTTTATACGGAAATTATCATCTGTAATAATAATACAATGCAGAATATTTGCTGTTAATCTTCGATTATTTTGCATTATCATTTTCATCGAAAGTTTCATAATATAGGATGTAGAGAGCATGTAAGATTCCACAGCAACTTTTTTTTCAACTGAGTCTTTTTTTAAATCTTTATATTTTTAATACATAAAGAATGTGTAATATGATTTTATTTCAGATCAATCGGGTAAAGTACGTATTTGGGATACAGTTAACAAGGAGCATATATTAAAAAATGAATTCCATCCTATTGGCGGACCCATTAAAGACATCGCTTGGTCACCGGATAGTCAGCGCATGGTTGTAGTTGGAGAAGGGAGAGAAAGGTATACTTCGCTCACTAGAAACTAGATGAAGTAAGATGTATCATTGAAGAAGGGTCTAGATAGACTATTAAAAAAATATATATTAATATGTTATAATAATTGTGTTTAGATTTGGGCATGTCTTTATGGCAGAAACTGGGACATCGGTGGGCGAGATCTCTGGTCAAAGTAAATCCATCAACTCGTGCGACTTCAGACCGGCTAGACCATTTAGATTAATAACTGGAAGTGAAGATAATACTATTGGTGTATTCGAAGGCCCGCCATTCAAATTTAAGTATGTACATAGCATACATGTATGAAATTCAATTTAAGAGTGAGAATTGTAATTCTTCGCGTGATTCATTATATGCCGTTTATATAGGATGACGAAGCAAGAGCATACTCGTTTCGTTCAAACCGTGCGTTATTCGCCCGACGGAAATCTGTTTGCTTCCGGTGGATTCGACGGGAAAGTATTTATATATAATGGAACAACTTCTGATTTTGTTGGGGAAATAGGATCCCCTGCACACCAAGGTGGAGTTTATGGGGTACGTAATCTAATTTGGATATAATGTAATATGAAGTAATAATATGACAAATTATTTGATATAATGTGATTACAACACATTTATATTTATAGGTTGCATGGAAACCTGATAGTAAACAATTATTAACTGCCTCCGGAGACAAAACATGTAAATTGTGGGATGTAGAAACGCGATCTTTAATTACCGAATTCAATATGGGAACGACGGTCGATGATCAACAAGTTTGTAACTCATAAGTTTAAAAGATACACAGAAAGCTAGTATACAATAAAATAAAACAATCTGTGTTTCCAGGTGAGCTGTCTGTGGCAAGGAAAGCATTTATTATCCGTGTCACTTAGCGGCTTTATTAACTATCTTGATATCGACAATCCTGAGAAGCCTTTAAAGATAATAAAAGTAATTTCTGCTTTTGCTAATTAATTTATTTCAAAGTTTAAATTAAATTGCTCTCTTAATATATCAATTTTGATATGTTCTTTTTCAGGGTCATAACAAACCAATAACGGTGCTAACGTTAAGTCCTGATAGAGGTACGATTTACACTGGTTCTCACGATGGTTACATCACCAACTGGAATGCGGAGACAGGGGAAAATGATCGTGTACAAGGACACGGCCATGGTAATCAAATTAACGGGATGAAGGCTACGGGTAACTTGCTCTATACTGCCGGCATCGACGATACTTTAAGATCAATCGATATTGCGACAAATGCATACGCGGAGACTAGTGTGGTAAAATTAGATTCACAACCCCGAGGACTGGATATATATAATAATAATATAGTTGTGGTGGCTTCAGTTCGACAGGTAAATCGAATATCCAGACAATTTCTTCGATTTCACAAATTCATTTAGTAAATCTAACAAGATGTTTAGCAAACTTAAAATGAATTTAACTGTAAACTTAACAGCAAAAATGTTTATGCAAGTCTATTATATAAGACTTATTAAATATATTCAGAAAAGCGATAAGCATCTTTGTGGACACTGTACATAAATTTTATATGATGTTATATTGGTATTACGTTTTGCAGATCGCAGTTACGCAAAATGATAAAAAGCTATCAAGTATGTCAATCAATTATGAGCCGTCGTGCGTGTCAATTAATCAAGAAACCGGAGATGTAGCTGTTGGATCCACATCTGACAATAAAGTTCGTTTCTCATTTATTTAATGAGAAATGTAAAAACTGGTTAGCGCTATTATCAATCTTTATAATTTTTACAATTTATATTCACAGGTTTATATTTACGAGTTGTCAGATTCTACATTAACTCAAAAGACTGAACTAGAACACCTGGGTCCAGTTACGGATGCCTCATATAGTCCCGATAATAAATATTTAGTTGCCTGTGATGCAAACAGAAAAGTTATACTGTATACCGTGCCAGAATACAAGGTAATATATATTATATATAAAAGATGATAATTAAGAATCATTTAAATTCAATTATGCACAGCTAAAAATATAGCTGTGAGTTTTGCATGACCGAGTATTTGTCTGCTATTAATAATATAGAAATGCAAGAATAGTAATGACACTTGAGGTTTCTAACTCAAAAAGATTTTTTGTTTCTATCGTAATTCAACATGATTATAATAAAGGATCAGTAATCTTAAATAATTCTGTTTGTATAGAGCTATTTATAATATTTATCTACTAAATTGTAATGCACTAAAACGTTGCAATGCATAAAGTAATTAAACAAGTAACTACATGCTTTCTTTAATGAATTAATTGCTATTAATGGCTTGTCATGCGCTTCTTGGATTAATAGGGGGTAAGTAATGTAAATGGAAATAAATATATGTATTATACAAATAAAAGTTTAAAAAGAATATGATTCTAAAATATATATTGATTTGATTTGCAGCTTGCACATAATAGAGAATGGGGCTTCCACAATGCGAGAGTAAACTCTGTTGCATGGTCTCCAAACTCTGACATGGTTGCGAGCGGTAGTCTTGACACCACCATCATCATCTGGAGCGTAACAAACCCCGCGAAACATACTATCATCAAAAGTAAGTGTACCAAATTTTCTTTGGATAAACGGACCATATTTAACGAACATTCATGTTTTTAGATGCTCATCCTCAAAGTCAAATAACGCGCTTGGTCTGGCTGGATGAGGAAACATTAATCTCCGTCGGACAGGACTGCAATACTAAAATATGGCGTATAGAAAAGATATAATTAACTTTTGGAAGAATTTATTGCCATGTGTCTAAGGAAACTCAATTTTGGAGACATTTTATTTATTTCGTAGTTTACGAATATATTGTATATTATTTTTTAATACAATTCTTGATATATGATTAAAAAATTATATTGCAATCTCTTTTGCATCTTTTGTGTCTATCGACTTTATTAGTAGAATAATTCACATGTCGTAAAACTAACCGCGGCTGTCCCGCCGCAGCTTTATTTTTGCACATATGTAGAGATATTGTATTTGCACTAGAGAATCACACGACTTATCTAACTTGTCTTTATTAAAACGATGTAACAATAACAAGAAATCAATAACAATTCGAACACTAAAGGTCTTCAGGAACATGATCACTCTTTACTTTGTACACTTAACGAAGATGTTATTATGACTTGACTTATCATTAATCAGTCCAGTGCTGCTCTTATGAATTCAATTATGTTCGCAATCTACCATCCAGGTAGGCATATTCATTCTCTGAACTTTTTCACTAAATTATTCTCTAATTCAACATATCTAAAACAATGCTCTATTACTTTTAATATATTTAAAATATTTGTTTTATTTTAATCTCTCTTTCAGTAATTTAAATTTTTAATAGAAAGATATTTTAGATAAAGATAATAATTATTTCACTCTTTTTTTATAATTTAACGAAAAATTTAAATTTTTAATAGAAATATAAGATTTTAAAGGTATTTCCTAGTGAAGTGTCTATACACAATAGTGACTTCACCATCACATTATTGATGGTTTTGATGTACTATATCGTGGACGTTTTTGAGAAGAAGCCACAGGGTGCCTGTAGGATACGTGTTTCCTGAGAGCGTCTCGTGATCGCGACACATGCGAACACGACGTGCAGCTGTACGAGCTATTGCTATGCGTCTCCATATGTACTCGCAGATTGTACTGATTACTCAATTGCTTACCACAGATAAGACAAGTGACACTGGATTTGTTGTAAGTCTGGGAGGTCCTACTGGGTGCGGACGCCGCGAGCAACTTGAAACTTGCGTCCCACACGGCCGGTGGTGGTTTTACATCCTCCATAGGTGTAACCTGATCCTCCACAATCGACGCTGCCTCATCCGCTATGTTCTCAGAGTAGCCTCTATCGATATACTTATTAATAGATACGTTAACAGGAACAGCCGTTTTTTCCCTTTGGTTTAGCTTTGCGTTTATCGAGTAGTAGGGCTTCGTTTTCACGCAATACGGTATACTTTCTTGATCGTTGCTAGGTTCTTCGTCTTCTAAATTATCCATTACTTTAAGCAATGGTACAGATTCTGACGATCCAGTAGCTATTATATTATCTTTCGATTCCGTTTTTACTATCTCTTCGTTCAGTCTTTCTTGAGATTGCATTACCGGCGACTGCACATACAAACTATTATCCTGTTTCGGGTTTTTCTGAAATAAAAAGATATGCATATAATCATGTAAATTACATTAAATAATTATCAATAGTTTTCCATTAAAAACATCACGAAAAACCATTAAAAATATATATATAATCTAAAAGTGTATTAACTATGCGGCGTCATATCGGTTTTATACTCTCTATGCGTTTATTTAAAAATATGTTAGGTTTTATATTAATATTAACTAAATATTCACACTATATATTATAAAGATTTATACACAAGAATGCAAATCTCTTTCGACAATTGTAACGAACGTATCCTCTAACATTTGCAGTATGTGAATATTGATGATATAGAACGATGAATGTATTCTTCACAAAGTTCAAGAAAATAAGCTAAAATATATTCTATATATATTATACAACAGGTTATGCATTGCGCATTATTTATTTTTTCAATTTATTTAAAATCCATATTCATTTAAAATTAATATCAATATTAGAACACATTACTTAAGGATATTTAGCATGATAATTTTTAAAACATTGTTCTTTTGGGTTTACATTAAGAGGTCTAAGAAATATACATTTGTTAAACAATAATAAGTGTTCTTAACAAAATGTCTAATCTTTTGTATTTAAAAAAAATACCCATTTAGTCAAGAGTTATTATTGTATTCTAATAGTTTAGCACATAAAAAAACCAAGATCATTGATTATATCGGACAAAATTCATTTACAAAAATTATTGTACTTTATCTGTGGATTTCCATTTTCTATTTTGTTTTTCCTTTAACTAATAACGACTTTAAAATTGTAAAATTAGTGCTAAAAGTTTGTTATCGTCACACTTGACTAAACTGTTAAGCATTACATTGTACTGCGAAAAAAACATAAGTGTTGTATAAAATCGCCGTTCTAACTCTTCGGTAATAATATAGTTTTAGTAATTTAGAGATTCATGGAAGAAGCTATTTTAGATATACCTGTAAAGTCATTCTATGGGGTAAGGTTCCATGGGATGCATCCACTTGCATTTAGTTGCAACACACACAACGATCTTGATCTCGTGGATATCGTTTTTATTCATTATCGTTCCTTCGATGCATGTACGAACATAATATGTGTAGCGGTATAATTCCTTCGTGAAGTACTTCTTGAGGAACGACAGTGAATGTGTTTAAGTAACCTGAACAAAACAACACGATCAGGGTAATATAAAGAGATTAAGTGAGGAACAAGCGAACGCGCGAATTTTGCTTCGTTCTCCGTTCTGCTCAATAAGTAACGAAAGAAATTAATCATCTGCAACCTTTATAAAAATATTTGCGACAATATCGTGGAAATTCTGTAATCCTTTTAAATATATATGGTATCAAACATGCATGTTACAAGGATAGTTTACAATTATATGCATATAATATGCTATACGTAAAATTTATATCATGATTTATTTAAATTAAATAAGACAAATTCTACTTCATAGTTTTGCTTACAACTCTAATAAATGCTTACAACACTTACTGCTATCGCATATAAATATTAGATGATAGATCTTTAATATATATGCAATGTGTTACAGTTTTAAACAAATTAGAAAATAATATATTGACATGTTTCATTAAGAAGCAACATTATTTATGAGCTATTGAGTATACTATTAATCAAATATTACAATGCATAAACAGTTGTATATCAATGTTAATGAAAAAAAGGAGAATGTAAAGGGAAAATTGTGGTTTAGAATGGTGCAACTTATTCACAAAAAATGTTGCATAAGTTTTGTATATATAGCTATATATTACATATTAGCTATATTGTTGAGCACATCAACAATACAATTATTTTGTGCAAATTTATAACGGACGTATTTGTAAAAGAAATGTTTAGTACGTATTCGTAAGAAATACAGTAAGAACTGTTAAGGGGAATCATATTTCTATATAACGGCGTTTAAGAAACACATGCTTTGTTATAAGCGATCAAAAATTTTCGTTTGAGAACAAGCGCATTAAGGAGATTAAATATTATTCATGCTAATTACCTTAAGTACTAAAAAAAACACGTTATTAATATAATAACGAGAAAATCGTGATCTTTATTTCTGAATATATTATAGTGTAATGAAATCGTTATATATATTTAGCGATATTATTTATTTCTTATGCACAATCAGCAAGCCTGCAAATATACTCGATCTGAATTTGAAATAATAAAAATCATATTCCTATGATTTATACATTTTAAATACAGGTTATTTCAATATTTCGGAATTAATATAAAAAATGAAAATGAGTTCATAATGCACCTAGAATGATAAAATATTTTATTACTTTGTATATCATTACATAATATATTACATTAGGTACAAAAACGAAAAGTTAAAAATGTACAATAACTTTTACAAATTATTTTATATGACGCCAGAAAAGTGCCAACATAAAAAATAAATTACAAACTAAAAATGAACAAATACAATACATTCAGAAAACACAAAATAAATATAGAATATTGCATAATTTTTTTAATGCAATATATAAGCTTTTCTAATATTTTAAAGTGGCTCCTATATTTTATTTAACAATAAAAGAGAAAACACTTACCCCGGCCATGTCAGCTAATCCACAAATATGCAATGTATCGGCCATAGCTAAAAGTGCAGGTAATTGTTCTTGATAAATATTCACTTCTCCATTATACATAAACTTGACCAGAGCCCAAAGATTTGCATATTCCATGCCTGGCAGCACAATGACCGGATGTTGCAAGGAACTCAAATTCTAAAAATATATTCATAAAATTCTCATCTTATTGTTATCCAAATTTAAATCACATATTTGATTTTGTTACATAAGCAACGTAATATTGACTTTTATATCATAGCTCGAATTTATTTAAAAAACCATTACATTTAATTTAAATAAGTAATAAAATTAACAATCTCAAATATTTCCATTCTTGCAAATATTATTATTACTTGTAAAAAAAACAAGCAAAAAAGTGATGAGAATAATAAAATACTGTGTTTAAAACAGAATTCAGAAAATGTTAAATATTTGTATGTCTATTATCATTAACATATCAATATGCTTGTATAATTAAGAGGTCTTTATATGTATAAATACCTTAAAGAGTTCTTTAAAGTAATAACTACAAGCCGAGAGTATGATTCTGTGAGCATGAATATGTTTACCACCGGCGCTGAGCGTGACGTCTGTCAGATCACCTCCATCGAGCAACTTTGGAAGCGAACTCAAGAGAGTATTTTGAAAATTATGCCACCGTAAACAGAACTGTTGACCTTCCATGTCGCTGCTTGCTGTAGGAAGAAAAGGATCCTATATTAAAATGTTTTACATTTTACAAAAAGGAAAATTAGTCGGAGTCATCTCTTTCTTTTTACAACTGCACAAGAAAGAAAGGAACGGGAAGCACCAATTTACAGTGAAATGTACGCGATTAAATTTAAGAGACATGTAATTTTTTTTCATAAAATTGTTCACTCGCAGAGAAACAGATGGATACCACAGTGAAGGATACTTTACCGTACGATACGCTCAGTTTAAATCTGTACTCGTTCACTTAACGGCATTAAACGTTGCTCGCGTAATCAGGCACGTAACAATTCGACCCTCTTGGCAGTGCGGGGTGAAAGGTTACACGTTTACAAGAGCCACGAAATTGCAGGGCGAAAGGGGATTTTTTTCAGCTTTCGATTCGCGAGAGACAGATCTACGTCGCGGGTGCGAGATCGCGACGCAAGGGAGGTGGCGCTAGCTCGAGAGAGACACAGAGGGACACAATACTATTTATTTAATCAGGCTCTGTGCAGGTTCCAGCCAAATCTATTATTGTACTCAGGTATGGCTGGAGGAAAAGGACGGCCGTCGCGACCCCGCGACTCGCGACAGCTTGGTAGCTCACGGCGACGGCCCGGTAGCGCCGATCCAAGGACGTCGACCCACGATCAGAAGTTCGGCAAAAAGACCTCGAAAACCTACGTTCGTCGTGCCTTACCTCGTAAAAAATCGCTGTCCACCACAAATGACCGTTCTCAACGCGACACTACTCTTCTCTCAGCTGGCGAGCGCCATAATCATGATTGGCGCGGACCACTCGACCACGAGAGGAACTAAACCGCGCGTGTGACCGACAAGGAGACTCGGCCATCTGTCGACGTAACCTCGAATTTACTACAGCTTGACACTTGACACGATTTTCGAGCGATCTTCGAAAAACAATTTCGAAATTCGCTGATTGATTTGCTTAAAACAAACAATTACTATATAATCCACTGTTTTTAATCTAATATTTTTTTCCTTGTATGTCAAACGACAAGAAACTAATTTTATCCGTATTAAAATAGTTCTAACAATTGCTCTTTATTAAGGTAACATAATTTGTTTGATAATAAGTTAATTAATTAGCTTTCAGCAAAATTTATTGTATTATAATTCATCTGTAATCACAGATTTCAATACTAAATGAAATTTGTGTCTGTAATCACATATTTCAATTTAGTATTGAAATCTGTGTCTGTAATGTAATTTTTGTTTCCCGTATATTGAATGATAAGATAATTTATCTTATAAATTAACAAAATGCTATCGAGTATCTCCGATTAGCTTGATTGGTTGATTAAATTTAATCCATTGAATAAAGAAAGAATTATTTTCATTCTCTGCAGTTGTGCTATGCTGCACTTTTTGCACATAAAATGCAATAAAGACAATAGTAAATATTAGGTAAAAAAGAAGGAGTGATTGTGGTTCATATTATTCACTTTTTCACAATATCATTTGCTTTCTACGTATCTGAGTTGGTCTGGATATCTGTGCACACGTGTTATAACCTTACACTTTCATAAATCTTTCTTTTCGTATTTGTTAATATTCATCCATACCTCGTTACTTTCTTTTTATTGCAGCAAACATAAATTTGCGATAAATAAATTCAGTTGTTTTGAGTAAGTTTTTATTACAAATAAGCAATTGGAAGATAGCATAACAATAACTTTTTCTAATTTCTAATTATCTCGGCTGTATATTTTGGCAAGATTTAATTTTGTATGAAAGATTAAGAATGATATATTGTTTCTTACATAAAAATGTCCTTGTCTTAAGAATAATTTTGTATATTTTTTTATAGGTAATATGTGATGTATGATGTATGGAATGTTAGAATCAATGGCTCTCAAATTATATATATCTTCATTGAGAAAAGATGAAAAGAAATCATTAAAATGGGTGAACAGCTGTGGGAGTACAAATTGCGGTTACACTTGCCTGGTAAACAATTTATTTGCGATAGACAAATTAAATTTTAGATTAAAATTTTGGATTTTGGCAAGTTTGCATGAAGTTGCGGAACAGGTTTTAACTATATAAATTTTAATTAATTTTTATATGCATTATTTAACTTATTCAGTTTATTCTTTTTTTTATATCTTGATAGAGTTGATTTATATAAATTTAATAATACAGAAGAAATTAATGTTGTAACTAACAATAAGATTTTAAATACATGACACAAGTTTATTAACAGATAAATTTAATTCTTGTGTGATATTTATACAGTATTTAAGAATTAATTTTAGAATTAATTTTGTGCTTTAATAATTATGTGCAGCTCTATGTGTTATTTGGATGTATGCAAATGATTGAAAACAGTTGTGTTTCATTTTATTGTGGAAATATTTCCTGACAATATAACATGATATGAGATAATATGATATGAGAAATGAGATGTAAGAAGCATCAGGTAAGATTGTGTATTAAATTTTTTATATTTATATTATTTATTTATTTCTTTACTTTATTTCATTTACTTTATCTATTGCATACTGGCAATAAGATTCGAAGTGTACAAGTTTATTAACATAAATTTAATACTTTCATGATATTTGTATAACATCTAAGACTAATTAGACTAATTAGACTAATTAAGATTAATTTAGGGGCTTTAATAATTATGTGCATAATTCCATGTGCTATTTTGATGCAATGATTAAGTTAATAGCTATCCTATTTCTCAGCAATGTAAAATGAAATGATAAGATACAGGAGCATTAAGTAAAATAGTATATTAAACACATTAATCTAAAGACAGCTCGTATAAATTTAAAATTTTTAAAGTAAAGTAAGGCCAATAAGACGAGCAAAGATTTGGTTGTTTATATAAGTCATATTTCTTTAATTTAACAATTCAATATAAACGTTTCGACTCTACGGAGTCTTCTTCAGTGTGCAAACAATATTAATACATTAATGACGAGCTATGTACAATGGTGTTCATTTTTTCGAAGTTTGAACGCAAACACTTATGGGATGCAATGAAAATCAAATATAAATATAAAGGCAGTTAAAGTCAGTGATCTAAAATTCTCTTGATTGTTTCGTCATTTCCTAAACGCGAACGAATCGTGTCTGACTGTTTATATTTATATTTGATTTTCATTGCATCCCATAAGTGTTTGCGTTCAAACTTCGAACATAGCTAACATTCATTGTACATAGCTCATCGTTAATGTATTAATATTGTTTGCACACTAAAGATAGAGTCANAAAGATAGAGTCAAAACGTTTGTATTGAATTGTTAAATTAAAGAAATACGATTTATATAAACAACCAAATCTTTGTTCGTCCTATTGGCCTTACTTTACTTAAAAAAAATAGTACATTAAATTTTGTTGTAAATTTATCTAACTTTTTCATTGTTTATTTCATTTACTTTATACCTTTACTATATACCTCATTTACTATATACCTATTTCTTTTATTCCTTACGTTTTAACTGTAATAAAATTCATGTTTTATTAAAGTTGAAATATAATCAACTATTATTTATTAAATAATTTAATATTAATTTGTTTACTATATAGAAATTTTCATAATTTTTGAAAAAAAATGTTACTAATTTAAGAAGACAAACAATTTCTTAAATAAAGTATTTAAAATTCATTTGTATAGACACAGGAATAAATATTTAGTTATATGTATCTTCCTTTATAATTTAGTTCTTCATATTGTAGGTGGCGTAGAGTCGTAGAGTATTCTGATAAAAATGTACTGTACGTGAGTAATGTGTGATGAGTGAAGATAGCAGGAGCGTTATAAAACTGATTATTGAATGACATCTGCCTTTTGTCAGAAATAATTGAACAAGCAATCAGGTAATGCGTAGAACATTACATTTATAATAGACAATTATTAAAACAATATTCAAATGTATATTAAACAATTAGAGCATATTATATTATGTGTTATAATAATATTTATTATGTAGAAATTTTATTAAAGTAGACATTATTTATTTATGATATTAATTATGTATTAAATAAATAAATGCTTTTTTTACAGATATATATATATATATATTGAAAATTCTTTTAAACTTGCCATTATAACATATTCAACGAGAATAGATATATAACATTATGCATTGGGTCAAGATCTCATGTATTTTGTGCATGTTTGGATGTTTTAAAGACTTCCGGCCTTCTGAATCGTTTATAACCGATTATTTGACCGGGCCGTGGAAAAATTTTACAGCCAGTGAAGTTAGTTTAGTGAAATTATTAAATAAATTAATGCTCATTTAATATTTGCATGACATTGAAAATATATGTTAATATTTCAGGTGAATCATGAGATCTATCCTGTGACCACCTATAGCTACTTATCGACGTTAATACTTATGTTCCTGATCACAGATTTTATTAGAT
Source organism: Solenopsis fugax (assembly GCA_003595255.1). NCBI lineage: Eukaryota > Metazoa > Arthropoda > Insecta > Hymenoptera > Formicidae > Solenopsis > Solenopsis fugax. Next base: position 652 of record QKQZ01055050.1, on the reverse strand, counting down.
ATAAACCCATCATAATACTTTGTGGTCTCTCTGGCACTATAACTTTTCTTCTAATAATACTCGGAAAGATTGTCCTGGTTTTACAGATTGCTAAGTTCTTTTTTGGTCTGTTTATGTCCGCAGAAGTGGCTTATTATACTTATATATATGCTAAAGTAGATAAAAAGCACTATCAAGAAGTCACCAGTCACACTAAAGCAGCCTCTTTGTTTGGGCGCAGCATGTCTGGCATCGTAGCTCAGTTAACAGCTTCGTTCGATCTGCTAAACTATCATCAACTTAATTATTTAACTCTTTCAGGTATGTACATAAAATAAGCAGATTTAAAATATAATTTACAAATTTTAAATATTTATCACAATATATTTAACCTTATAAAATATATTTAATCTTATAAAATTTGACATGTAAATGATATGTATATTGATTATAGATAATTATATAGACAGTTATATCAATTAGAAAGAAAAGATTTTTATTTAATTCTGTACAATTTATATATACAAAGTGTTGTGAAGATACGATTAAGGCTTTATTTTTTAATTATAAATATTTAAATATTTACATTAAAAGTGTTTAGCATTTGAATATTTAGAAATTATAATTAGAAAAGAAAGCATACTTGTGTATTTTTATAATATATATGTTATAT